>PVKS010009361.1:0-64311 GCA_004027875.1 Aplodontia rufa
TATCCATTTAACTCAGGGGGTCTTCTGGGGGAAACAGCAACATGGGGAACCCAAGCAGGGCATCCATGACATGGCATTAGCCTTGGATAACTAAGTATATATACACTTGTTCTTGATTGTTTGACAGTGTTTCCCTCTCAATTGTAACTCCATATTCATCTAATAAATAAATTTTAAAAAAGTTTTTGCTTGATTTCAGTGAATGGGCAAGATCCTAAAAGATAATCTGAGGACTGAAGTCATTCTAATATGCTTTAGTGAAGATTTCATCAGTTGTATTGGCCATACTTCAGTTTGATTCAACACTTATTTTACTTTCAGTCATTAGGGGCATAGTTTATCATATCAGATAACAAAGGTGATAGTTTAAAGGTTAATAGAAATGACTGAGTTAGCATAAAGATTTTACTGCCACCATTATTATTTTGTCATCCCATGACTTAAACACATTTGTGGCTTCCTTAAGAGGAACTTTTATAGGTTCAGATGAAAAGTTTGTCACTGACTATAAATTTTGTTATTTCTCTTATATCTTGTTTTAGATCTTGAGTACATGAACACTTGGTTACGTATCATCCTTATCATGAATCTTCATAGACCACTTCCTTCTCAGATAATTCCTGATAGCATTTACACTATTATGTAAAAGAAATTAGAATTTAAGTAATATTTGTTATTTAAGAGGGCTTTTTTTTTTTCACATCTGATAATCTTTTTGTTTCAGTGTGTGGTGACATCCATGGCCAATTTTTTGATCTGATGAAACTTTTTGAAGTAGGAGGATCACCTGCCAATACACGATACCTTTTTCTTGGTGATTATGTGGACAGAGGTTATTTTAGTATAGAGGTAATAATCATATGCTATTATTTGCTTTGCTGTTAAGTGTTAACATAGATGATTTGCATTAATTCCTGGTATAATAAGTTCCCAAAATTACCTGTGTTGGGTTCTTTTTAATACCTCTGCATTCGAAGTTTTTAAGAAAAGCTGTTATTTATTTCTCTTCCTTCAGACCATGCAATTAGTTTTCTTTATATTACTCCATATAATTATAATTGATATTTTTTCCCAGGGAAATGAGTAGGCTGAGAGGTCTTTATTGCCCTGTTATCTCATGGCTCTAGAAGTATTTATTTTTGTATCTTTTTGTCTCTTTCCTTCTAATGGCATTAAACCATGTGGGGCGGGGGGCAACTAATTTCTGTCTGATTAAATAAAACAGTTCTCTTGTTGCTTAAACCCTAGAGCTTCTATCACTTGTCACATAGCTATTAGACCCAAGTATAACAAAACAACAAAAACAATAATAACAAAAATACCCTAGTATATCAGATGGAATTTTTGTGTATTCTAAATATATTATATGGAGTCTCTATATTCTGAAAGGGTTAATTTGCTTTAAAAAAACTTGAGGCAAGAAAATGACCTATTGATCATCAATTGACAGTAGATGATTCTTTTTGCTCCTTTTTCTTTTCCACGTACATGAAGTATGGTAAATGTAGAACAATCAAATTTTCTAACATATGCACCTCTTTTTAAAAATGAAAATGGGACCATATTATAACATTGTTCTATAACTTGCTTTTTTCCTACATTCCTATATTGTGAATGCCTTTCCAAATCAAAATATGTAAATCTATAGCATTTTAATATTTGCATTCTTACATTGAATAAACTAATTATTTTCTTGTTGATAGACAAGATTTTCCCAACATTTTTGCGTTTACAAATGATGCTGCAGTGAGCCATTTTATTCATGTATTGATGAACATTTGCCCTACTGTTTCTGTAGGACAAGTCCTACAGGTAGAAATGCTGGGTCAAAGCTCTACCGATAGATATTTATGTTGTGCATTTAAAATGTTCCAAGGATATTCTAAGTATATAACAGATAATTGATCAATACTCACAACATTATTATGAGGTAAATACTTTTGTTTTATCCATTTTATAGATGAGGAACCTGGAGAGGTTAAGTAACTTGCCCAAAGTCACTTGTTAGTAAATGGCAGCATCAGGCAGTCTGACTCAAAGCTGCTCTTTTAATCAGCTCTCCTAATATACATTGAAGGTTTATCAGATGAATCTCTATGATAATTACTGTTGTTTATATATACTTCTATTGTGTTTTCAATATCCTTTACTTACTGAGGTGTACTAGGAATTCCAGTGTGAAAGGGGAGTTCTTAACTCTGTCTGTCCCACCTCCCTTACAAATTTTATCATGAGTTTTTTTCTTCCTCCCAGTCATAGTTTCTTTATTAATCCCCTTATCCTGCTCTGAATTACCTTTGTGCTTCAAGAAATTTAGAAAATGACTCTGCCCAACAAAAATTTAGGGACATTTTATAAAAAAGGTAAACAATTTTAGAAACCTTAATTGATAACTCAGTTTGTTGTACATATATTTGTATTATGGTTTTGTAGCTGTGACTCATTTAATACCTTTTATGCCGAGCAGCCTGGGCAACTTAGCAAGACCCTGTCTTAAGATAAAATTTTAAAAAAGGGTCTAAGAATGTAGCTCAGTGGTAGAATACTCCTGGATTCAATTCCCAGTACCACAAAGAGAGAAAGAATCAATTTTATTTATGTTTTCATTTGGTTTTTGTTTCTCTGACACTCAGATGCGTATGTGGTGCTGGGGTTCGAACTCAGGTATTTGCACATGCAGGGCATGTGCTCTACTGCTAAGCCACCACTCTAGCCCCACAGAGAGAGAGGAAAAATAAAAGAAGAACTTGTTGAATTCATTAAGTATTTCTTTCATTTTATTACCTTTTTTCTTGTGAATAAAATGAAGGTGTGAATAGTTACACATTTCAGCATACATTTGCATGTTATAAATAAAATTTCTTCTTTTATATATGATTTTATAAACCATACTTTACTTCCTTCTTTTAACCAAGTAAGTAAAATGTTAGTCTTATGTTAAATGTGGTTTTAAAAGGCTGCTATAGTACTGTTCGTTTTAATATTCATTTTATTATAAAAATTGCATTTTCTTTGGTTTAGATAATTAGCATCTACTTTATGTAAGACTATTCATAATCAACCAAACAAACATACGTACAAAAACAAACATGGCCCTTCCCTTTATTAGGTAGCATAGCATAATGCTTAAGATTTGAGGTTTAGAATCCTACTTTCATTACTTAGTAGTTTTATGATTTGGACAAGTTACTTAAGCTTGTTGCTTCAATTTCCGTATTTGTAAACAGATAATATTATATACTTCATAGTGTAGTTTGAGGAATAAAAGAGAGGGATTAATCACATTGTGAAGTATTCTGTAAATGTTAGCTATTATTATTTTTGACAATGATTTTTATATCAAATAATTTATAAATCTAAAGTAATTGTTTGACTCATTGATTCAACAAATATTTATTACTTTTCTGTGTGCCAGGTACTTTCCTAGTAGTGGAGAGAATCAGGAGGAGTAAGACAAAGTCTGTGATCTCATGGAGCTTGTATTTTAGAAAGTACAAAAAGAGATGATAAAGAAAATAGAGATTGTAAGGATAGTAGAGTTAAGGAAAAGGAGCAAAGATTAAATAACTTAGTTAAACAAAAGAACAAGATAAATTCACTGGAAAATTTTTCTTTTGCAGTGTGTCTTGTATTTATGGGTTTTGAAGATTCTGTACCCAAGCACTTTGTTTCTTCTGAGAGGCAACCATGAATGCAGACACCTTACTGAATATTTTACCTTTAAGCAGGAATGTGAGTACTTTCAGGAGAAATATTTTTACTTTCTCAGTATTCTTTTGGAATGATGTACGTAGGAAGACTTCTGTTGTAAAGACTTTGCAGTACAACATGCAAGAATAATTTTGTGCCTACACATATAAATCTTTGAGGAAGATTATCAGGTACTCTTTAGTGTATGGTGGTATTTAATTCAGATATGTTTATTTCAATATTTTCTATTAAGTTTAATTCTTACAAATGTACTTAGGAATAGTTTGGAGTTTATATATTTTTAAATTTTTTACTGACACATGATAATTTTACATAGTTATGGGGTTATATGTAGCTTTTAAAATTTTATTATTTATTAGATGATATATAGTTACAGTTGAGGGGGAAACATTATCAAATATTCCAGAACAAATGAATATATACTTAGTTATCTAGGACTAATTATATATAGCTTTAATGTTAGATATTTTTCTTGATAGGAAAAGAAAAAAATTCTGGTTATTGTTGGATTGCAGATTTTTGTCTTCCAGTAGAGAGAGCATAACCTAAAAGCAAACAGGTTAAAATTTTTATTGAACCACGGTTCTGGGAAAAAGATCTGTCAGCAAATTATCAATTTAGTACCTCTAGTTGCTGGATGTGTATTTTCTTACATTTGAATGTCAAAATATTAACCAAAAGATTCTGGGCTAACCATCTTTCCTGTTCCCACTCATAGACATTTCCCCACAGATATATAGCCAGCCAAAAGACCCTTGGGCCCCCCAGTGCTGAGGTTCTTTGCCATTGAGGTGAGCTGTGTGCCACCAGGAAGTCATAACTATATAAATAAATAGGAGCAGGAGCTAAACCTTTTTTTCTCCCTTAAATAATTGAGAAACCACTCAAAACAAAATATCCAGGAATGTAGAGGTATGATGTAACAAAGGCATGTGCTTGTCTTCCTAAAAGTAAATAGCAGTTTGATTTGATGGAATTTTGTCTTTCTTGCATTTCTACATTGGTTTCCTGCCCATTTTAAGCACTCATTTTAGAGAAGAGGAGCCCATCAGCTCCTCCAATATATATGTATATTTATTTATTTTTTTAAATGGCTATACGTTGAGTTTTTTATGATGTAATAGTATTGTCTATAATGATAGCCACTGAATAAAAGAAAGTATTAAAACTGTTTTAGTCTTACCAGGTACAGTGGTACACCCCTATAATCCCAGCAACTCTGGAGGCTTAGGTTATAGGATTGTAAATTGAAGACCAGTTTGTGCAATTTAGTGAGACCCTCTCTTAAAATTAAATAAGAAGGGTAGGGTATGGTGGTGCACTCCTGTAATCCTAGAGGCTCAGGAGGCTGAGGCAGGAGAAGCGCAAGTTTGAGACTAGCCTCAGTAAGTTAGCAAGGCTCTAATAAGCAACTTAGACCCTGTTTCAAAAAAACAAAACAAAACAACGGGCTAGGGATGTGGCTCAGTAGTGTTTTAAGTGCCGCTGGGTTCTAACCCCTGGTACAAAAATAAATAAATAATTTTTTTTAAAAAAGGGCTGGGAATGTATCTCAGTGGTGGAGTGCTTGCCTACCATGCTCAAGTTCCTAGGTTTCATTCCCAGTACTTAAAAAAAAAAAAAAAAAAAACAACTACGAAAAGAACAAAAATCCCTTGTTTAAATTTAAGTATTGTTCTAATTTTGCCTTATTTGGCCTATAAAGGTGAAGAGTTTGTTTTTAGAGATTTGACTTATTTTTAGTAATATTTTATGACTTTTTGCTACATATCCAAAATAAATTTACAGAGGGCAAATATTTTTCTTCATAAGACATAACTGTGCTTATTTTATTGGTTCTTATGGGGGGGGTCTTGCCTTTAAAAATATGTATATATGTAAAATTCACTCCTTGTGGCATTTAGTTCTGTGAATTTGAAATATACATAGTATTGCCCACTTCCATAGTCATGATATGGAAAAGTTTCATCATGCCATAAATCCTTGCTGCCTTTTTTTTTTCTCCAAGAAAGAGGGACAATGAGAGAGAGAAAGAATCAATTTTTAATTTAGTTTTTTATGTGGCTTTTGTTGCTCTGACAGTCAGTTGTGTATGTGGTGCTGGGGTTCGAATCCGTGTCCTTGCACTTGCCAGGCAAGCATTCTACTGCTGAGCCACACTCCAGCCCCTCTTGCTGCCTTTTTATGGTTACCTCTTCACCTATTCTCACCTCTGTATATGTTTCCTGTCTCTATAGTTTTGTTGCTTTGGCTTTAATTTAGAATATTTACCTTTTATTTTTATTACTGTTTTTTTTAAGAGAGAAGGACAGTGAGAGAGAGAAAGAGAGAATCAATTTTATTTGTTTTTCAAGTGACTTTCGTTGCTCCAACACTTTGTTGTGTATGTGGTGCTGGGGTTTGAACCTGCGTACTTGCACATGCCGGGCAAGTGCAGTAACCACTGAGCCACTGCTCCAGCCCCTAGAATGTTTACCTTTTATAATTGAAACTATACTATCCAAATCTCATTATAAACATAAAATATAAGGGAAAAGAAAAAAACAAGAAATAAATATCCAGTATCAGCATCTACCTGTTTAAAAAATGATCTAGACTTAGTAATGTAAATTTCAAATGTTTAATTTTTTTTCTAGGTAAAATTAAATATTCAGAAAGAGTTTATGAAGCTTGTATGGAAGCTTTTGATAGTCTGCCCCTTGCTGCACTTTTAAATCAACAGTTTCTTTGTGTTCATGGTGGACTTTCACCAGAAATACACACACTGGATGATATTAGAAGAGTGAGTATATATTTTGTTTCCAGAGTTGATTCCTTTTTTATTGTTCTTTGTTGAATAGAGAGTTGAAGCTTCAAATTTCTCTTCACTGCCCAAGATTAGGTAATAGTAAAAGCTAGTATAATGATATTTTAGGGAAATAATATTCTAATCATTCAGAATAATGTAGTAGGGATTGTAGTTGAAGTTGGTCCCACTTTCCTATGTACATTCTGTCCTCACTTTTTGATGAGTTATTTTTGTTCTTTGTTCATTTCTTTTTTTTTTTTTTTTTTTCACAGTTAGATAGATTCAAAGAGCCACCTGCATTTGGACCAATGTGTGACTTGTTATGGTCTGATCCTTCTGAAGATTTTGGAAATGAAAAATCACAGGAACATTTTAGTCACAATACAGTTCGAGGATGTTCTTATTTTTATAAGTAAGGAAAAATATGCAAGATTAATCACATTTAGTTATTTAAAATAGCATATGCTTCATATACATGCAAATAAACATTCTTTTACTTAATTTACTCTTTTTCCCCTACAGCTATCCAGCAGTGTGTGAATTTTTGCAAAACAATAATTTGTTATCGATTATTAGAGCTCATGAAGCTCAAGATGCAGGGTAAGAATTCTGTTTCTGTGACCCAAATTAACACCTTGAATACAAATCAAACTTAGTAACCATGATTGATGCTTTACGATGCATATTAAGCTATTTGTTTTGCAGCTATAGAATGTACAGAAAAAGTCAAACTACAGGGTTCCCTTCATTAATAACAATTTTTTCGGCACCTAATTACTTAGATGTCTACAATAATAAAGGTAAGATATTGTTGATAAAAAATTGTTAAAAACTTAGTATTTTAATTTACTTTTTGAAAATATAATAGAGAAAAAGGACTTTGTTTGAAACCATCCAAATCTCATTATAAAATATAGATATAAGGGAGGGGAGAGAACAAGAAATAATCCAAAATGTGAAACTTAGTCACATGTAACCATTCCACAACTTATCATTCACGAAAGTTGTTTTTGTAAAAAGCGCTGTAAATACATCAGACAAAAGAAATATGACTTTCTTAAACTCTCCTTTCTTAAATCTTTCCCCTTATAATAAAGAGGATGTTTTCTTGTTTGTATAATGCTGCTGCTGCTTTGACCATTTTATTTGCACCATCTACTTGTTTAGTTATAATGTTGCTTGTTTTTATGTTCACTGACTAGATTCTCTTCCCCTCTTATTTCCCAGTCTTTATCATTGCCCTACAAAGATATGTATTTTAGCCTTCTTTGATTAATTCACTTCTTTTTTCACTACTTTTTTTCTTTTATCTTTTTTTCTTTACCTTGTGTTCCATTGGTTTCCATTTACTGTCCTTCCTTCCAAATTTGATTGGATTTTATTTTATTCTGAAAATAACTTATTTTGACATATAATGCCAAAGAGTCTTAATCTAGTTAAGTATGTGCCAAGGACATTGAAGATGAGATTGAGTTCATGTAGTTCACAGTTTCAGAGGAGGAAATTAAGACGCCAGCTCCTATTCTGTCTTGACATGTCTGGAATTTAGTTGACTATCTTATAGCTTCAGAGTCAGACTATGGTAAATGTGCCAGGAGAAAGGAACAGAAGGTTAAAGACTTCAAAAAATACATTTATAAAGATAATGAAGTCATTGCTAAATATGGGTCATAGTGTAAGTTCGAAAGAGGAACAGAAGAGATTTTTGGATGATGGTAATTGATGGCTAAAAGATTAAAATATTTGAGATCAAACCGTACCACACTGGATAATTTACAATATGTTATAAGAATTGATACTGTAGGGGCTGGAGCGGTGCCCCAGCGGTTACGGCACTTGCCACGCATGTGCGAGTACACGAGTTCAAACTCCAGCACCACTTACATAAAAGTCTTAGAGCAACGAAGCCCACTTGAAAAATTAAATAAAAATTGTTTCTCTCTCTTTCACTGCCCCTCTCTGTTTAAAAAAAAAAAAAATTGATATTGTAGGTATCTAATGAAGTGTGGTATGACTTCAATTTTGAAAAGAAGCATATGTTAAGTTTTGACGCTTTTCTCAAGAACAGAATTAAGTGTTACATTTAACTTTCTGCCAGTGCTTTAATTCCTCAACTATGATTTCTTGGTGTCAGTATTAGAGCCCAGTTAATTACTCCCTTACTGGTTGTCCTTTGTCAGTTTGACTCAGGAGGTTAAGGAGTCAATATTTTTTAGTACTTAAAAATGAAACTCAAATCATTGAATCTCTTGTCAAAATCAAATGTCTCTTAGTTATTCTCAATCTGCACATAAATAATGTTAATGATTTGAATGTTTACATAGTATGGGGCATGTTTATAATGTTTCATTTCCACCCATTTTCTAGATTTTTCTCTCTTTAAGATCTGAAAATTTGATAATCCCATAATTTTAGAGACAAAGTTTAATGTGTTAGGTTAGTAAATGCTAGTATATAGCAGCATTATTTTTGGTTTTGTATTGGCCAGAATTGTAGATCTTGATATTTGCAGAGTGGGGGGGACCAATTTTATTTAGTTTTTCATGTGGCTTTTGTTGCTCCAACATTTTGTGTATATGGTGCTGGGGTATGAACTCATGTCCTTAGGCATGCTAGGCAGGTGCCGTAAACCGCTGAGCTCCAGCACCCCCAGATCTTGGAATTGTTTTATTTTTTTAAGAGAGCAACAGTGACAGAGAGAGAGGGAGAATGAGAATCAATTTTTATTTAGTTTTTCACGTGGCTTTTGTTATTCAGACACTTAATTGTGTATGTGGTGCTGGGGTTTGAACTCACATACTCGAGCATGCAAGTACCTCTCCAGCCCCAAATCTTGGAATTTAACATCTATATTTCAGTGCTTTTCATTAAAATGCAAAAAAGTAACTACATAATTATTATAGTATTTGCAAAACATTTTATACTTTATATATAGTTTATGTATATATAGTTTATGTATATATAGTTTATGTATAGTTTAATGTGAAACCTCTGATCTTAAAAATAAACTTCTGAGACAGACTGGTTGGACATTTTCATTTCTTTTTCTTTTTTTTTTTTTATTTTTGTTTACTGAGGATTAAACTCAGGGCTTCACCACTCAATTATATCTAGGAAAGCCCTCTATTACTCAGGTAAATCTCTAGCCCCCATTTTACTAAAACAAAACAAAAAAACCCCATCAAATTAAATAATTCATTATATGTTACACAACTAGTAATGTGCTATAGTTTAGATTAGAATCCAGACTTTCTAATCTTATGTTGTAAACTAATATAACCAGTGACTGAAATCTATGTTGGTTAATTTAAGATATTAATTATGTAAGCATATTAAAGTATTAGAAAGATATCTGAAATCGAGATGAATATATTAACTTTGGATTATTTAGTTATATTTTCTCTTCTGGTATTTTGTAGAGTTTTTTTCTAAATGAAGTAAAATATTTCTTTATAGTAGTTTCACCTGATTTCCTATATTATGCAAAATAAATAAATTCATGCATCTATAAATAAAATGTTCTAAACCGATAGTGGTTTTTTTATTCATTTGTTTGCTTAATTACCATTCAGCTATCTTTATCAGGTAGCTTGCAGCTAAAACAATCCTCTTTAATTTTTCCGTTTACCTGACCTTTATAAACTTAGAAAATTACTCATTGTCTTTCCGTGTTTCTTTTGAAAATTGAGTTTTCACAATTTTGGATTTAGTAAAGGTGCATGATCATCTTTTCATTATAAAGTAAAACAGACATTCTAGAAAGAATCTGGAAATGTCATTAATAATAACTAGATCTGTTACTCTGCATTAAACTGTTAAACACAAAAATGTATTATTATGAAAAATTAGTTCCTCCTTCCCTCTACCAGCCAGATTATATTCATCCCTCGATCCTTCTGCCTCTTAAAAAGATATTTTTCTGTTTTTATGTATTTTATACTTTCAAGGCTAAAGTCAAATTGTTACATTGACATTTAACTTATCTTACAGCTGCTGTATTAAAGTATGAAAATAATGTGATGAATATTCGACAGTTCAACTGTTCTCCACATCCTTACTGGTTGCCTAATTTTATGGATGTCTTCACATGGTCTTTACCATTTGTTGGAGAAAAAGGTATGATTTTTTTTTTTTTATTTTAAATCAGGAAATGGAATTGTTTTATTACCATTATATTTACTCCAGTTTACTATCGCTGGCCCATACTTGCTAAAGGAAACTGAAGTCTGGTTTCAGTGCGGTTATAGTTCTACTTGTGTCTGTGGGTGTGGATATAAGAGCCTCAAAGATATTTTAGTTAGCTGTTTACAGCCCCCATGTAAGGGTGTCTGGGGAATGGAAGAAGACTTATAAATAGCCTGAGGTTGTCTTCAGCTGTTGGATTTTCTTTCTTTTTGTCTTTCATGTAAATCGTTTATAGAGGAATAAATTTGCATTGGATGAGATGATTCTGCATATTTTTTTTTTTAAAGAGAGAGGGACATTGAAAGAGACAGAGAAAGAGAGAAACAACTTTATTTAGTTTTTCACATGGCCCCTGTTGCTCCAACACTTAGCTGTGTACATGGTGCTGGGGTTTGAACCTGGGTCCCCGTGCTTGCCAGGCAAGCACCGAAACTGCTGACCCACCGCTCCAGCCCCGATTCTGCATATTTTGACACCAGTTTTAGGACTGCCAAAGCAGTTTATGGGAGAATTTAATAACCCTTGTTTTGGCAACATTAGTCATCTTAAAGGATGTCTGTACTTTGAGAGAAATGATACAGGGAATCTCAGTTCTAACCTAGTATTTCTTCTCCTATATCAGAAATATGTATAAAGTTTTAGTAATGATACTCATCTGTTAATTTAGAGGAATACCTATTAAGTAATATGCTTTTAAGGAGAAAATAAATGCTATTTAAGAAATTTATAAATTTATGTCTTTGATTTCTAGTCTATAGAATTTTTAGAATCTTATTACTCATCATATTCTTCTTTTCTATTTTAGTTTTAAGTTTTTCACAGGGCAATGCCTTAGTTTTCATATAAGACAAATGACAGTATGAGAGTACAGACATGATTATAAAACATTTTGTTCTATATCCCCCTCTGTTTTTTCACACCTCTTCATGCTACAAAGTTGCCTTCTGCCAAGGCAATGATTTTGTTCTAAAGTTCAGAATTAATATTTAAACTGTGTATTAAATAGATTTTCTGAAGATTGCCTCTGGTTTTCATTTACTCAGCAGGTCTGATGTTAACTTAATATGGAGATAGAATTACCTGCTTTAGCATTTGAGAAGGGGGCCAGTTGAGGGCTTAGGTGCAAGGGATGCATTACACTTAACAACCTTCTATCTTTGGTATATGAGAAATAGTTCAATCATAGCATCATCAAGCTAAAGGGAATATAAGAAATCATCTTGCTTACTCTCTGGCCTCCAGGCTAGACTACCACCCAGGCTTTCTAATGTAATAATGGGGAAGGAAGCTTCTGGGGGCCAAGAAGATAAGTAGGAGGAAAATGGACTTTTGAGAGTCTCTATAATTTGATTCTCTGTTGTCTCCACATAAGTAAACATTTTGTTATATCTAATTTAGATGTTTATACTATGAATGTTTAAACAAGGAAAGAAATAGAGATAATAGGTTTTTCTCAGTGCATCTGTCAAAACCCAGTACATCATAGAGTTTTAGAGCTCATAAAGGAACTTAATTATGTAGTCCACCTCCTTTTGAGAAATGAGAAAATTTGATCTAATTTCTGTGGATATTCTGCTGCAAGTGAAGTGAATATGAAGAATAGTAGGCTTTTATTGATGTTCCTACATTTCAGTTCTAAATGATATTTGGTTCTTCTCTTGCCACTCTAAATCATTTTATCTCATAAGATAGGGAAATATTTAAATCATTTGAATAGTTTTGTTGTTTTTCTGTGTAGATTTTTTTCTAAATTTAAAAAATGAGGCTGAGGCAGGATTGCAAGTTCAAAGCCAGCCTTAGTAACTTAGCAAAGCCCTAAGCAACTTAGTTAGACCACATCTCAAAATAAAAAAAGTGTTGGGGATGTGGCTCAGTGATTAAGCTCTTGGGGTTCAGTCCCTGGTGGTGGGGTGGGGGTGATGCAGGGAAGAAAGCTTAGATTTTAATATTGCACACATAGAATACTATCTAGTTTCTAGTGCAGTAATAAAATTTTCTCAAACTCTTTTCAGATTTAACATTTTAATGCATGATAGCTGTTTGTTTAGCATGTTACTTTTCCCCCACATTTTTTATTGGTGCATTGTAGTTGTACAGAATGATGGGGTTTATTGTTATGTATTCATACATGCAAATTTAACAGTGTAATTTGACTGATTTTACTCCCTAGCGCTTCCCCCAATTCCTTCTCTACCTCCCACTCCTTGGTCCCCTTCATCTACTGATCTCCCTTTGATTTTCATGAGATCCCTTCCCACCTTTTTCCTTTTTCCTGTCCAGCTTCTGCATATGAGAGAAAAATGGAACCCTTGGCCTTCTGAGTTGTAGCCTAACAAGTACTTGATTCTAAATAAATGCAAGTGATGCTTCATTTCTTCTACATACAGAAAGTCAGTTTAACTCTGGTCTGGACCCTGGGAAGCAATTAACCTAATCTAGAGGCTTCCTGAAAGGATAGTTTAAAGTGCAAGGGATACATTACACTTAACAACCTTTTTTTTTTGGGGGGGGGGTCTATGAGGAATAGTTCAATCATAGCATCTTAAATGAAAGCAGAGTTTCTTTAACCAATTTTTGGAGGATAAGAACCCTTTTTCAATTTCATTTTTTTCCATTTTTTATTGGTGCATAAAAACCTAAACTGGAAAACTTTGAGCATATATGAGTAATATGAATTCTTATTTACCAGTTACTCATCTACAATGATTATCAGATTATGTCCAGTCTTGTATCATTTATATCCCCATCCACTACTCCCCTCCCTATACCCATATGATTTTGAAGCAAATCTCAGCTAATAATTTTTTGTATCTATATATACTTCAAAACGTATCTGTAGGGGCTGGAGAGGTGGCTTAGTGGTAGAGTGCTTGCCTGGTATGCCCAAGGACCTGGGGTCTAACCCCAGCACCATATATATAGCCAAGTGTCAGAAAAACAAAAGCCAGATGAAGAAATAAATAAAAGTGACTCCTCTCTCTCTTAAAAACAACAACAACAAAAAGTTGGCTTCATTGTCAAATATTTTGAAGAATAACAAGGGATGATAGGAAGAGAGGAGAAGGAGAAGTGTTGGAACCTGAGATAAAGTAAGGTACATTCCAAATAGTCATAAATGTTACTGTAAATACTATATCCATATATACAAAATATGTTCTTCATAGGTATAAAAATTATGTCACTGTATTTGGGTTTTTTAGGAACAATATAGGACCCAGAAGAAAGGCATGGGATCACGAGATGGGAGGAGGGAGGTAGAGGGATGTGTGTTGGAGGGGATACTGAACAAATTATATTGCTGAATTGTGTGCATCTAGGAATATGTGACAACTAATCCCAACATTGTGTAAAACTGTATTGCACTAATTAAAAAAGAAAAAGTGGGCTGGAGAAGCGGCTCAGCTGTTGGAGCATTTGCCTGGCATGCCTAAGGACCTGGTTTAAATCCCATGACCACAAACACAACTAAGTTTTGGGAGAAACGACAGCCAGGTGAAAAAATAAATAAGAAATTGATTCTCTTCATATTTGCTCCGTCTTTCTCTCTTAAAAAAGTAAAAGTATCTCTAAAAGAGGATTCATTTTTCAAAAGAAATTACACCTAAAAAATATTAATTTCTTAACCTAGAATCCTTTTTTTCTTTCTTTCTTTGTTTTGCAGTCCTAGATTGCCTACTTGGAAAGCACTCTAGTGCTGAGCTCCATCCTCTTAGTTCATAAAACCCTTTTGAGAAAGGGAAAATTCAGTACAAATTTATCTGTATACTATACCATACAGAACATTTTTAGTATTGTTACAGATTTGAAGTAAAGTGGTAACCTCTCTTAGGTTTATTGTGGCCCTAAATTTAAGAACCTCTGTTCTTGGGAATCCAGTATGGTATGCTTTTCCATAAACTGTTATATGTATAGACTTATTCATTTATTTTATTTATTTATTTATTTATTTATTATTTTTTGGTACTGGGAATTGAACCCAGGGGTGGTTTACTACTGAGCCTCATCCCTGGTCCGTTTTATTTTTTTATTTTGAGACAGGGTCTCTCTAAGTTGCTGGGACTGGCCTTGAACCTGTATTTCTCCTGCCTTGGCCTCCCAAGTTGCTGAAATTACAGGAGGTGTGCAGTACCACACCCGACCATTGAAGGGATTTTTTAAAAACTCTCTTTTATTCAAGGCACTAAGAATATAAAGATACAAGTAAAATATGGGTTTTTGCAGATTAATAGGGGACTATTGAGATACAGAAAGATAATAAGATATAGTATGGCTGGAGTGTGATAAAAAAAGAATGAAAAATTTGGTCACTGACATCTTGAGGATATTGATCACCACACAAAGAAATTTGAACTTTGATAAATAATGACAATAATGACCTTGGTTTGGCATTTAGAAAAATTACTAGGCTGGGGATATAGTTTAGTGGCAGGAGTAGAGATTTATTTCCCTAACATGTGCAAAGACCTGAATTCCATCCTCAGCACTAGCAAGAAAAAAAAAGAAAAGAAAAAAAAACCCAGAAAAATTACTGTGGTGAATGAATTGGATGGAAGGAAAACTAGAGACTGGGAGACCTATTATGAAGCTACATCAGAAGTCAAGTAGAAACTTAATGAAGCTCTGGTAGCATGAGGAATGGAGAATGTGTAGAACCAAAAGAACTGTGGAAGTAGAATCCATGAGACTAATCAAGATTGTATGTTTAAGGGATAGGAATGGTTGAAGATTATGTGGATATTTTGAGTTTGGCTCTGGGAAAGATAACACCATTAATACACTCTAGTGAGAAAATTCTTCTGACAGCAACTTTCACTCTAGTTTTTGTTGCTCTTCCTCTCCATTGGGGTCTCTAGGCTGTTGTGTCATTTTTTTTCTTTCTTTCTTTCTTTCTTTTTTTTTGGTGCTGGGGATGGAGCAAACCAGGGGCACTTTACCACTGAGCTACATCCCCAGTTGTTTTTATTTATTTATTTATTTTTTTGAGACAGGGTCTTGCCGAGTTGCTTAGGGCCTCACTAAATTGCTAAGGATGTCCCTGAACTTGGAATCCTCCTGGTTCACTTGGTTTACATGACTATGTCATTTTGTTAATAGTTAGATCCCTTGTTGCCTTTCTTCTTTGTTAGCATAATATCAAGCTCCTTTCTCTTATTTGTCTACTTCATTTGTCCGATTAATTATAGCTCTAGTTAAGTGCAGCCATCCATTTTCTTCATTATTATAGCCCAGGTATAGAGCATTATCAGAGATATTCATACAACCTTATCAATTGATGCCATCCCTTGATTTCTAATGTTACCTGAGCTCTTGTGGAATATACAAACATTCTTTGGGTCTATAGTCTGCTGCTGTTTCCATTTTCCTTAAAGAGTCTAAATTTTCATCCATTTTTCTTAAATATTTTTTCTAGCCATTTTCTTTCCTCAGTGAACATTCTTACCAGTAGTGGTCACTTTCTCTCCTTATTGTTTCCTACATTATTAAGAATACTCTTCTAGCTGGGCATGGTGGCATATGCCTATAATCCCAGCAACTTGGGAAACAGGTAGAAGGATTGTGGGTTCAAAGCCAGCCTCAGCAACTTAGGCACTAAACATCTTAGTGAGATTCTGTCTCAAAATAAAAAATAGAAAGGGGTGGGGATGTGGCTCAGTGGTTAAGTTCACCTGGATTCAATTCCAAATACCAAAAAAAAAAAAAAAAAAAAAAAAAAAAAAAAAAAAAAGAAAAGAAAAAGAAAAGAAAGAAAAAGAAGAAAGAAAAGAAACAGATAGCCAGGTATGGTGGCACATACCTGTAATCCCAGTAGGTTGGTTGGCTGAGGCTGGAGGATTGTGAGTTCACAGCCAGCCTCAGCAATTTAGCAAGACCCTACCTCAAAATAAAAAATACAAAGGACTGGGGATGTTGCTCAGTGGTTAGACACCCCCAGGTTCAATACCTGGTACCAAAAAAAAAAAAAAAAAAGTTCACCTAGAATTCTTCTCCTGTTGAGAAGATAACCCACCCATCCAGAGGTTTACCCTTCTAACTTATCCTTAAATTCTGTTACCTGTCAACTCTTTTTTTTTCCAGGAAATTTGATTCATCATTCATATCCTCTGTTCTTCAGACTTGCTTAATTAGCTCTTTAATAAGTTATTCAGTTTTATCTGATGTTTATTTAATATTGAGAATTGAACCCAAGGATGCACTTAATCACTGAGCCACTGCCCCAGCCCTTTTTTATTTTTTAAGACAGGGTCATGCTAAGTTGCTTAGGGCCTTGCTAAATTGCTGAGGCTGGCTTTGAACTTGCATTCCTCCTGTCTCAGCCTCTTGAGTCACAGATCTATCTATTTTTAAATAAAAACTAAATAACATTTCTCTCATCCAGTATCTTTCTTAAACTACTAATAGGCTGACTTTCTTGCCTGTCTTTTACAACCAAGATTCTGAATGAAAATTGTTATTTATTTAAAAGCTACTTTTTAGTATCCATTAATGACTCTATGTAGCTTTCAAAATATAGCTTAACTTGTCACACAGGTTCTTGGACCTTTTTGCTGCCTCTTCAGCCTTATTTACTGCCTTTCTGTTTCAGTCTTTTCCAGCTATAACACAACATAGACAGTTTCTTGAATCTGCTATGCTCTTTAAATTTTATGTGTACTTCTTATTTATTTTTTATTTTTTGGTCCTGGGGATTTAACGCAGGGAGTGCTTAACCACTTAGCTACTCCTTATCCCCCCGCCCTTTATTTTTTTTTTTTTTAGGGACAGGGCCTTGCTAAGTTACTGAGGCTGGCTTTGAACTTGAGATCCTCTGACCTCAGCCTCCTGAGCTGCTGAGATTACAGGCATGTGCCACCACACCCAGTCTTTTTCTTTATTTAGATTTGTTGAAATATATCTCATATACCATATAATAGACCTATTTAAGTTGTACAATTAAATGGTTTTTAGTATATTCTACAGACTTGAAATCATTACCACAGTCAAGTTTTGAACGTTTTTCTCATTATCTTTTCAAAGAAACCCAATGTCTGTTGTTAGTTACTCTTCATTTCCTCTTAACTCCTCTTTGCCAATCTTAGGCAGCCGCTAATATACTGTCTCTATAGATTTGCCTCTTTGGGACATCTCATATAAATGGAATGAATACAGTATGTGGTCTTTTGTGACTGGCTTATTTCCATAACATTTTTAAGGTTTATCCATGTTGTAGAATGAATCAGTTCTTCATTTTTATGACTAAATAATATTCTGTTGCATGGATATACTCCTTTCTGTTTGTTTAATCATCAGTTTTAGATGTAATGTCTACTTTTTTGCTATTATAAATAATGCTGAGAAGAACATTCATGTACAAGTTTTTGTGTGGTCTTAATTTTTCATTTTTCTTGGGTATATACCTGGGAGTGAAATTGCTATATCATATTGTAGCTCTTTGATTAACCTTTAGAGGATCTGCCAAACTATTTTCCAAAGCAGCTGTACCATTTTACAATCCAACCTGCATTGTGTAATGGTTCTAGTTACTCTATATTCTTGTCAATGCTTGTTATTTGTCTGAGCCACATTGCCAGCCCATTTATTTATTTATTTACTTTTTGAGATAGGATATCTCTAAGTTACTAAGGGCCTTGCTAAGTTATTGAGACTGGTCTTGAATTTGTGATTCTCCTGCTGCAGCCTCCTGAGCTACTGGGATTACGGGCATGCACCACTGTGCACAACCCAAAAGTTTTAAAATTTGATAAGTTCTTTTTTTTTTTTTCTTTTGTTTCTTGTACTCCGGGCATCATATTGAAGAAACTGTTGCCTAATCCAAGCTTATAGCGATAGCCCCTATGTTTTATTTTCTACAAGTTTTATAGTTTTAGCTTTTATGTATGGGTCTTTGTTCCATTTTGAGTTAATTTTTTTATGTAGTATGATGGTGGAGGTGTTCAACTTTGTACTTTTCAGTGGACATCCAGTTGCCCCATCACTGTTTATTGAAAAGACTGTTCTTTCTCTTTTGAATTATTTTGGGACCCTTGTTGAAAATCAGCTTACCTTAAATGTGGGATTTTATTTCTGGACTCCCAATTCTATGTCATTAATATGTATGACTTCATAGTTTTTCTTACTTGTTTAGAATGCCTAATCAATCTTCTTCACCTGGCAGATTCTAAGTCTAATCCATAATTCCTCTCAAAGACCATTTGTCTTACTTTTTCCAGCAGGTCTTTTAAAATCTTTGATATTTACAGAATAGTTTTCATTACTGATTGTTGGTCTCTTGTGGTAGTTGGTAAGCCTTTTGAGGTTAAAGACTGCCTTTCAGGCTGGGTGCTGTGGCACCTGTAATCCCACCAGCTCAGTTGGCAGGAGAATTGCAAGGTCACAGCTAGCCTCAGTAATTTAATGAGGCCCTAAGCAATTTAGTAAGACCCTGTCTCAAAAGAAATTATAAACAAAAGGCTGGGGATATGGTTAAGTGCCCCTGGGTTCAATCCCTCCCCGCCTCCCCGAAAAAAAGACAGCCTTTCACATCTGAATCCCAAAACCAAAGCACAGTACATAGCATTGGTTGTTTTATATATACATTATTTTATACACACACACACACACACACATATATAATTTTATTTTAAAGAGAGAGGGACAGAGAGAGAGAGAGAGAATCAATTCTATTTAGTTTTTTGTGTGGCCTTCGTTGCTCCAACACTTTGTTGTGTACGTGATGGTGGGGTTTGAACTCATGTGCTTGTGTGTACCAGGGAAGCACCATAACTGCTGAGCCATCATTCCAGCCCCTGTTTTTAATATATTTGTAGAAGGGA
Organism: Aplodontia rufa; assembly: GCA_004027875.1. Classification (NCBI taxonomy): domain Eukaryota; kingdom Metazoa; phylum Chordata; class Mammalia; order Rodentia; family Aplodontiidae; genus Aplodontia; species Aplodontia rufa. The sequence goes on from PVKS010009361.1 coordinate 19,495, forward strand.
AAGTTTGTTTGGGGTATATTCATTTCTTGGTGCTATCAGGACACTTTTGAGAGGAATTTTTATTTATTAATTGAAACTTGATTGTATCTTTCTTATTTTATGGTTAGATATTTATTGAGTGCTTGTTATGTACCAGGCATTGTGTGAGGCTCTGGAAACCTAAGTGATGAACAAAATGATGTCCTATACTTATGAGATTTTCAGTTTAGTAGGGGAAATGGACAATATAAAAATGATTTAAGACAGTTATCAATAACTCATCAAAGGAATCCAGAATTTGAAGAAATATCAGGACTAGAGATAAAGAATTTGGAATTAGCTGGGGCATGGTGGTACATACATATAATCCCACTTACTTGGGAAGCTAAGGTAGGAAGATCTCAAGTTTGAGGACAGTCTTAGCAGCTTAGTGAGACCCTGTCTCAAAATAAAAAATAAAAAGGGCTGGGGATGCAAGGTGGTAAAGTGCTCCTGGGTTTAATCCCCAAAACTACAGTCATGGCGGGGATGGGGGAAATTTTATAATCATCTCCAAAGAAATAATATTTAAAGTGTAAGTATAATAATAAGTGGAATTGGTAAGAAATTGGACATATAAAAAGAATAAGATTGCAGAGAGAATCTTGAGGATATACAAATTTTGGGTGAAACAATGGCCTAAAAGGTAGGAAAACCAGAAGAGAGTAGAGTCCTGGAAACCAGGAGAAAAGAGATTGAAAAATTATTTACTGTAGTCAAGGAGGATTAAGCTTAACAGTGAGGTGTGAATTCAGATTGTTTATAGTCATTAGTAATCTTTAAAAATAAATTTAAGGGGAGTTGTTGGGGCTGGTTTTTGAAAGATTGAATCTTTGGACTGTGCTGTGATTATTTTCTTACTCCTTAATGCTGTATGTTTGAATAAAGACTTGAAATGTGTGCATTCACATGTAATTTTCCTGTTCTTATCTCTTCAGGGTTTGAGGTTTTTTTTTCTGAGAGACTTGAGAATTTATTCCATAGAAGAATCCCTTTTTCTCAGACTTATCCCTGCTTTTCATTTTGAAAGCCTTTAAAAATTATCAGAATATGTCATTTTGGGTTAAACATCATTTGGCCATTAATATGAATCATTGCTGTGCATACATAAGACATTTATATATGGACAACTAATGTAACTTTATTTTTCTTTTTTGAATAGTGACAGAAATGTTGGTAAATGTTCTGAGTATTTGCTCTGATGATGAACTAATGACTGAAGGTGAAGACCAGTTTGATGGTATGATTACTTACTATTTTTTTTAAATGGTTTCTCTTAACTACTCGGCCTCAATATACACTATATTGCAGGGAAAAAAGTTATTGTTTTCAGATGGCTGTGCTGTTTGATAAGTGGCAAGTCACTTATTTCAGATACTGTTTAATATTTTAAAATAATTTTTAAGTTTTTTAAACTTAAAAAGATGAATTTGGGAAAGATGAAATTTGAAAGGACACAAGGAAAAGGAAGGGAATGTGGTTCTTCACGAATATGGACACTACTTTTTGAAGAGAGAATTTAGTGTAGTATTCTTAGTGCATTAGAAACATACATGAACTCCCAGTATTGCTTTCATTTCTTCTTTGTAGACACCAAATTAAGCTCTTCTCAACTTAATGGGGTTATATTTTAAAGGCGCATTTGCTAGTTTGCTAGAGATTGTGAAATTATTTTTTCCATAGAAACAAGGTTATACATAGTTGCTAGTTCTCATAAAAGCCAATAAGCCTATGTAACCAATACATATTTATAGTATAAATTAATATGGTAGGAAAAATTCCTTTTATCCTATATTTTTATTGGTATGTTATAGTTGCTTTTGTTTTAATATTTTGAAAGTTTTATTTAAAGCTTATCTGAGTAAATAAAAAGGTAAACAAGTTATAAGCTAACAAATCTTTATTCCCTTCCATATTCTCCTCTTGTGTTTGTTTTTAGTATGCTTTTATCGTTTTCAGTATTTAAATGTTTTCATATGTTAAATATGGTCTACCCAGGGGCGCTTATCTACATCCCTAGCTCATTTTTATTTTTTATTTTCAGATAGGATCTTGGCAAGTTGCTCTTAGGGCCTCTGTAAGTTGCTGAGGCTGGCTTTGAACATGAGATCATTTGGCCTCAGCCTCCTGAGCCTCTTGGATTATACGAGTGTGCCACAATGCCTGGCTATTGTCTTTTCTTTTGATGTTTGTGTAGAACTTTTTTAGTGTAATGTATTTTGTCAGATATGTTTTTTCTTAAAAATTTTAAATAATTTTAAGAAGCTATTTCTTTTTCCTGTTCTGATATCGCTGTTGTAAGATCTGGGCTCAGATTGTAGTTCCTTATGATGTATGTGGCAAGTTACTTAACCTCTGTTTTTTTCATCTTCAAAATGAGGATATTATTTCAAAATGTGGGTATTGAGATAATAAATAATTGAAATTGTCATTGAAATAATTCTTGACACGTAGCCTACTGAATTTTTCAGGTAAAGATTTCTGGTAATTTGTCAAATTCTGTGAAATTTCAAGTGAGTATTTCAATTGGTATTATATAACTCTATACCTAATCTTCTAAACTAAAAACTCTTACTCTATATAATGAGTTTATTTACTATACTTTATACTCTATTGAATATATAATTATGCCAGGCGCTGTAGCTATACATGTAATCCCAGTGACTTTGGAGGCTGAGACAGGAGGATTCCAAGTTCAAAACCAACCTCAGAAACTTAGCAAGGCTCTGAGCAACTTAGCAAGACCCTGTCTCAAAATAAAATATAAAAAGAGCTGATGATGAAGCTCAGTGAATAAGCGCCCCTGTGTTCAATCCAAGTTTAATCAATATAGGCTGGTGGGGTAGCTCAACGATTGGAGTGCTTACCTGTCATGCAGGAGGATACAGGTTCAGGCCCCAGCACCACATGCACTGCTGAGTGTTAGAGAGGCAAAGGTCAGATGAAAAAGTAAATGGAATTGATTATTTCTTTTTCTCTCTCTCTCTCCCCCTCTTTAAAAAGAAAAGTTAATATTTCAGTATTTTATATTCCTCTTACTATTATAACTGGCATCTCTCTTAGGATAGTTTCTAGCTATATAAAGGAATGCATTATATATTTGTGGTTTATCTTATATTTAACAATTTAGGTCAGTGGAATGATTTTGTACAGCAGTTTTTAATTGTTTTACATAACTTTTAAAAATACATCATTTAGGGCTGGAGCGGTGGTTCAGCAGTTACAACACTTGTCCAGCATGTGCAGGTACATAGATTCAAACCCCAGCACCCACATACACAATTAAGTATCAGAGCAATGAAAGACATGTGAAAAGCTCAATAAAAATTGAGTCTCTCTCTCTCTCTCTGTCCTCTTTTAAAAAAAATACATCATTTATATAAAGCTGATATTATTATATTCTACTTTTTTTTTTCTTTTTTTTTTTCAGGGCTGAGGACTGAACTCGGGGCCTTGCGCGTGCTAGGCAAGCGCTCTGCCACCGAGCTAAATCCCCAACCCCTATATTCTACTTTTTAAAAAATGTTTGAAATTAGCATTTTTTTTAAAAAGAGAAAAGGAACACAGAGAGAGAAAGACAGACAGAGAGAATCAATTTTTATTTAGTTTTTCATATGGCTTTTGTTGTATGACACTTAGTTGTGTACGTGGGTGCTGGGGTTTGAACCCTTGTACTTGCACATGCTGGGCAAGTGCCGTAACCACAGAGCCACTACTCCAGCCCTTTCTATTTTTGTTTTTACCTTTCTTTTTACCTTTCAAAATTCTTAGTATGCCTATAATCCCAGTGGCTCAGGAGGTTTAGACAGAAGGATTGCAAATTCAAAGCCAGCCTCAGCAATTTTGCGAAGCCCTAAGTAGCTTAGCAAAATCCTGTCTCAAAATGAAAATAAAAATGGGCCAAGGATATGGCTCAGTGGTTAAGTGCTGCTGGGTTCAGTCCCTGGTTAAAAAAAAAATTTTTTTTTTAGTATTGTCAGGAGTATGTTAAATAGGAGTGGTAGTGGGTAATACTTTATTCTTTCTCCTGTAATAAAAAGCAAAAGCTGAGTTCAGTGGTGCATACCTGTAATCCCAGTGACTTGGGAGGCTGAGGCAGGAGGATTTTAAGTTCCAGCCTAGCCTTGGCAACTCAATGAGATGCTATCTCAAAATTTAAAAATTACAAAGGTATGGGGATGTAGCTTAATGGTAAAGTGCCCCTGAGTTCAATCTCTGGTACTAACCATTCCTCCTCCAGCCGGAAAAAATAAAAAGCAAAAAGATTTTTTGTTGAGTCCACTCTGCTGCTTGGTTTTAGGTACCTTTAATTTGTATGAAAATAGACACTGAATTGTTTTTTTGAGAGTCAACCAGGAATAAATACAAAGTTTTAAATCATATTCTTAAACAGGCAATAGAACACACAAAATGTGTTATCCTCTGATTAGAAGATTTTATAATTTAATGAAAAAGTTAGTGGTTGATATATCGTGTCACTACTGTTTTTACTAGCTGGGTAATCTTGAAGAAGTCGTCTGATTTCTCAGGATCTTCTCACCCATAAATGGGAATAGAGAAGATGAATTCAGCACCATTCATGACAGTGTTTCTATGGGAAAATATATTGAGTTCCAGCTACTAGAAATAGATGCCCCTTCACTACCTAATTGACAGATGCAATTGCTCTTTATTTTTTTCACCCTTGCACTGCTTAGTATTAGGATCAGGGACTCTTAAGAAAGTTAACAATATGAATGTAGGTGTTTGCATGGAGGAATCAGTGATTCGAGAGAGAAAGAACATGGAGGGAATGTAGGAGAGGATATAAGAATATATGCTAAATTTGAATGGGATAAAGAACGTAGCTGTCAGCCTGGAGCAGTGACTCAGTGGTTACAGCACTTGTCTGGCATGCACGAGGATGCGAGTTCAAACCCCAGCACCCCGTACATAACAAAGTGTCGGAGCAAGGAAAGCCACATGAGAAACTAAATAAAGTTGATTCTCTCTCTCTCTCTTTCTCTCTCTCACTCTGTCCCTCACTCTTAAAAAAAAAAAAAAAAAGAGCATAGCTGTCAGAACTTCATACTAATTTAACTCATCCTCTTTATTCCATCCCTCTTGTCTCCTTTCTTTTCACCACAATGGCAAGGCTTCTCTCCTCCTCCTTCTTTTCCTGAGTAGCAGTAGAACCATTCTATGTATGGTCTGGAAGAAACCTATGTGTGTTAAAAAAGAAAATTTGATGGAATGGGATTTGCTGGAACGGGAGGTAGAATGAGGTTTTAACTTTTCTTTGGGAAAAAGGAGGTAGCATGATTAGAGATTACCTAGAGGTAGAAAGTGAAGGGAAGTTTTTATATATTTAAGTCTGAGATTAGCAAGAGGAATAAGTCTTTATTCTTAAAAAAATGAGTGTTTGGTACTCTGAATTGTTTATTGTATGTGTGGGGTTGTTTTAAGACAAATTTGCACAAACATTGCATATAAAAATGCATATCACTTCCCTTTTAAAGGTGTTATTTAGACATAAAATTTTTTTTGAAGAATAATTAGAATGAATACTATTTCAGATATTTATCTTTTGTCTTCAGTTTGGTAAAGGAAATACATAATCTCTATGTGTTATAGTGTCACTAAACTTTGCATTTCCTATAATGGAATCTTAACATTAGAATGGAAGTTACCTTAAACTGAAATGAACAATCCCTGCTGCCTGCTCTTAGAACTATTAACTTGCTTTGAAACAATCTGTTACTATTTTTGCAGAAAGATGTCCCCCAATCTCCCAGACTAGATTGAGATCATTAAGTACATGTTGCTTCTGATTGTATGTAAAAGTTCTGCAATTTAGATTCAAGAAAACATGAGTTCTTATGGAGTGTAGGAGGCTGAGCATTTCCTTTATTGAGAATGGGTGAGGTTTTCTACTGAGGTAGTTTATAAAGTTACCTATGTATCTCAGCATATACTACAGATTTTGCAGATGTTGGTGTCCTTGAAGAACCACATAAGTTTGTATCTGATTTGTGTCATTATCTTTCGCTTAACATACCTTCCATGGGTGACACATTTCTTTAGGGGTATGAATACAAATGTGCAATTGTTATTAGCATATTCTTTTATCAGTCTTATGTGTTTTCATGTGTTTTTTTCTGTCCCTAATTATGTCTACTTTCATCAAATATTATAATCATTCTGTCCATAATTTCTTCTGAACACATATCTTTTAAGAATTCCTTACTTTAGAGCTTTACTCAATGGCATCCCTCTTTTATTCTTCAGATTCTACAATACTACATTTTTCAAATTTTCAAATATGAGGGCCTTCATTTTCTCCCTTTCTTTCTTCATTCATTCTTCAGTACCACTGCCAAGTTAAATCTCTATCTTTTTATTTGTCTCAACCACCTTTTCTCCATCATTCACTTCCTTTTTTCTGGACTCTCCATCTGAAGAACGGCTCATATATGGCAATAAAAAAGGTACAGACCAGACAGAGTAACGTTGTTTTGAAATATGACTTCATAGGTTATCCTCATGTCCATGTAAGTTAGCACATTCATTGAATAATGTTTATGTTGAGTCCTTTTGGGCCTTGTGCAAATTCAGTTTAAGTTTTATCTGAATTAGTATTTGATGTTTTTAGAAGTCATATTCCAAGATATCTGTCTTTCTGTGCATGGAAATATTTTTCCCTCTTTTCATTCCTCTTGTTTTAAAATTTCATTCTTTTGCTTACTTGTAATATTTTATACTTTTCCCTGCATGATTAGGGGTGTTTGATTGTCTGTCTTATTCCCCAAAGTAATTTTACTGTGGACATTTACTTTAATATGATGCATGATGTGTTTGTAGACTGATTTTAAATCTTGATTTCTACAGTGTTTTATATTCTTGTGAATTTTTTTCATTTGAAATCAGTATAGTTTACCTATCATTTGGTTTTATAGACATATAAATTAAGGCTAAAAATACTAATGTACCTTGTTATAGCCATCTTTCCCAGTCCCTCTACTGCTCACCCCCAGTCTAGCTATTTTAAAATTTATGTCAGTTTTATAACAAAATGTCTATTTTAATTAATTAGAAGAAAAATTAGACATACCTTGTATCCTTGAACAGGTCACTTAATAAACTCAGTTTCTTTGTTTAGAAAGTGAGAATCAATTTTGCTGTAGCCTTAATGTCCCTTCAAATTCCAATATTTTATGATTCTTAGAATTTTGGGTAATTTTTTTTTGGCATCTGAAAAAATACCCATTTAGTGCTATGGTATCCACACAATTTTGCACTTATTAAAAGCTGTAGCTTCAGTGCTCATAATATTATTCTTTAGAACATCATAAACATGGTCGTGGAGCCTTTTTCTCCAAAGTGTATTTGATGTTTTCATCTTTGAAATTGGATTTCTTTTCCTGTTTTCTTGTGATAGTTCCAGTGATCATCTCAGTTTTTAATTGCATATATTTGTATGTTGCTTGAATTTTAAATGAAATGTTTTAGCCTAGAAGAGTTAATGATTGTTCAGACCTCTATATACCTAAGGCCCCTTTTACTCTAGCATCTTTAGCCTTTCCTTAACCTTTCCTCAACCATGGTGCTTCCATATGTGTGTTTTCATCATGTTGAAGCACAACTTTAAGGAACCACATTCTTGGGTCCACAGTGATTCTGGTTGCTATATATGAGAGAACAGGACTGAGATTGTTGTTCTTTCTGGAGATGAAGGGAAGGAAGATATAACCCTGAGTCTTTGTTCAGACAAGATCCAGTTATTTTGGTATATTCTGTATCAGTGATAGTACAGCTAACCCTTTAGAAATGAAGTAGTAGTGTTCTATAAGCCAGTTTTTTTTCAGAGAGTGTTTTCTCATTGCTCATACTCACTTATGGTTATAAGAGCTCATATATACTTGCATGACCTTAGAGGACAACTAGTCCATGAGGTTGAGATGTGCATTGTTGTTAAAATGCTGATGTGGTCTTTAGTTTGGGATTACCTGCATTGTAAGTAGTCCCTTTATATCATTAATTTTAGATCACCTTGGAGCAAGGAAATTTATTCTTTTCTAGTGTGATGGTAGATTTCCAGCCTGCATGTTAAAGGCTTTTATGATAATTAGAAGACTATAAAAGACTGCTCTTTTTGTCTGCATGCCATATGCTCTCATGGAAGTTAAAGCCACTATGGGATTAGTAGTTTTTTGTAGTAGTTTTAGTCCTCTAGTTTGTATTGCAAGTTGGGCTCAAGTTGTTTTTTTTTTTTTTTCCTCCTTCCCATTGATGTTTTACTGCGTAGTGAGTAGTATGAGATAATTAAAGTTTGTGGGTTACTTCTCATCTGTATCTATATCAGACTTCAGCATTTGACTAGTGCTAAGCTAAACACTGAGGGAGCAAGAAACTTTTTGGCATGAGTTCATCTAGTCTCCTCCATGTGAGCTGGTAGCAGGGGACTTGGTATTGGTTTAGATGAGTGGGGAACAGGCTGACAGAATAACGCAAGTGTGAATGCCCTAAACTTGAGTTTCTCTTTCTGTTTATTCCATTGAAAGTAGGTTCAGCTGCAGCCCGGAAAGAAATCATAAGAAACAAAATTCGAGCTATTGGAAAGATGGCGAGAGTCTTCTCTGTTCTCAGGTAATGATATATTTTCCTGCTTATTTGTTTTGTAGAAATTGCTTTATTGTACTTTATTTATGAGCACTGTCCTGCTTAACATCTAAAAGCAACATGATAGCATTCTTCATGGAATGATGTTAGTTGTACATTTATATATATGTATGTTGAAGAAAGGAACACAAGTTTTTTTTATATTTTTAAATTTTTATATTTTTGTCACCAGGGATTGAACCCAGGGGTACTTAACCACTGAGCAACATCCTCAGCCCTTTTTATATCTTATTTTGAGACAAGTCTTGCTAAGTTGTTTAGGGCCTTGCTAAGTTGCTGAGACTGGTTTTGAACTTGTGATCCTTCTGTCTCAGCTCCTGAGTCGCTGGGATTATAGGTGGTCACCACCGCACCTGGCCACAAGTTGTTTTAAATCTAGGGGTATGTTGTGTTTGCTGTTTGACTCTTTCGCTTTCTTTTTGTTTGTGTTTTGTTTTGTGGTGCTGGAGATTGAACCCAGGATATCTTGCGTGCTAAACATGCAATTTTGTCTCTGAACCACACCTGGCCCTGAAACTAGGATTTTTTTACATTTACAATTTGATTCTTTATTGCTCACCTTTGCTATCTCTTGTCCTGTGATGAAAGGACTAAATTTACACCTTGAAAGTTAGATCAGGATACAAAGAAGAGGTCACTTTTTTTTTTTTTTTAAAGAGTATTCTTGATGAGTTTACTCATCCATGTAGGATACCTCTATTGTTGAGGCCACAAATTACCTTCCTGGAGTTAATTCATGAAGACCAAGTTAAAGGGTGTAAATGAATAGGCCAGAGCTTAATATTTTCTTTGTTTGCAAGATGAGTGTGGTGGTGCACTCCTGTAATCCAGCTCCTTGGGAGGATGAGGAAGGAGGATCCCAAGTTGAGGACACTGTGGACAATTTAGCAAAACTGTCTCAAAAGGGCTGGGTATGTAGCTCAATGTTTGCCTATCATGTGGAAGGCCCTGGGTTCAATCCCCTGCATCAGAAATTAATTAATTTAGAAAACTGATTATATCAGACATTTGAACTTTAGGGTATATGAAATACCATATTTTCTTAATTGTATAATGCCCACCAATGATCTTACTCTGTGTGTGTGTGTGTGTGTGTGTGTGTATGTGTGTGTGTGTATGTGTGTATGTGTGTATGTGTATATATATATATATATTTTTTTTTTTTTAAGAGAGAGGGATGGTGAGAGAGAAAGAAAAAGAGAATCAATTTTTTTTAGTTTTTCGTCTGGTTTTTGTTGCTCCGATACTTAGTTGTGTATGTAGTGCTGGGGTTTGAACCTGGGTCCTTGTGCATGCCAGACAAGTGCCGTGCCTGCTTAGCCACTATTGCAGCCCCTTACCACATATTTAATAAAGTTTTTCAGGAAAAACTATATACCTCAGTTGTAAGGTATACTTTTATATCTGAAACACTTAGAATATGAAAAGTCTTGGAATTGAGGGAAATATAGTAATAATATGAGTATTGTAAATTATATGCATGGCCTACATCTGGGCCTCATCTCCTCTTTTAAACTAAGTGTTTATGGAAATCTTTGATGTTTATCTTTGCGCTGCAGGGAGGAGAGTGAAAGTGTGCTGACACTCAAGGGCCTGACTCCCACAGGGATGTTGCCTAGTGGAGTGTTGGCTGGAGGACGACAGACCCTGCAAAGTGGTAATGATGTTATGCAACTTGCTGTGCCTCAGATGGACTGGGGCACACCTCACTCTTTTGCTAACAATACACATAATGCATGCAGGGAATTCCTTCTGCTTTTTAGTTCTTGTCTCAGCAGCTGACACAGGCAGGTTACTCTATGATAGGTAGTGTCTAATTAATACCTGTCCAGGGCCTAATACTGATAGAAGAGGTAGTCCTTTCAGTTGAAAATAATGGTCAGTTCCATAGCTTTTCTTGAAAAGATAAGGGAGCAGCTCAAGTCTGAAATACATATTTATTTATTCGTTTGTCTAATGCATCCTTTTCTTTAAAAGCCGCAGGTTAGAATGTGAATCAGGGATATCCATTTCACTAAAATGGAAATGTAATTCCAAGTTTCTTATTTTTTATTTTTTTAATTTATGTAATTGTAATACATGATGCTATATTTTCAAATAATTAATTTTAGCTTTAACGATCTGCTTAGACCCTAGAACATTTCTTATGTTCTTCACTTCCCAAAAGATTTTGTGCAAGGTTTTGTAAATGATGCCAAAGTTTGTTTTCTGTGGTGTTTGTCAAATGTTCTATGTATAATTAACTGTCTGTAACATGCTGTTTCCTTCCTCTGCAGATGTAGCTGCTTTCCTAAATCTGTCTTTCTATAGGTTAGCTGTATGTTTGTAAAAGTATGTTTAGTTAAATTACTCTATCAGACACTTGTCTGTCTTTTGATGTAGAAGCAGCTTGTGGCACCTTATTTAAGGTTTGCTGCATTTGTTGCTGCACTTTATGCATTCTGAACATGAATGTAACATTAGATATTAAGACATTGTTATAAGGGGTTGAATTTAAATTTGTAAGTCAAAATTGAAAGGGTGTTATTAAGTGTGCCTTTATTTTGCATGAAAATAAAAAGAATTATGCGTAAAGCATTCCTGTAATCTGGCTCTTTGAATATTTTTTAGAAAACGAACTTTTTGGCTTAAATATATGTGTAAAAACTGGGTTAACTTTTTAAAGCCCATTACAGATTAAATAGAAGAAAATGATGTGAATGTTGAAGCCTATACACAGCAACTCCGATTGTAATTTCTTTCCCTGATGGTTGAAAACAAATACTGTGATGTGAAAAAACCTGAATTTATGTTTTATTGTAGCCACTTCTGACAACCCTCCAAGGGTCACTGTTCTATTAAAAACAGGTAGCAAGAGACCTGATGTTTTACGTAGTCATGAATAACAGTTTCTTTTGGTGTTGTAATTAGTGAATTTTTTTAAAGTTTAAAAAAAAGGAAATTAAAAAAATTTAATAGCTTTGAATTAGATTGACTTTTCAGTTTCATTCATGTCCCATAATAAACCCTTTAAAATTTTTTTCTTTAAATGCAAAATTTTGCTTATAGCCTATGTGTTCTATTTTGTATGTTACTGTATTGTCTGCTTTCAGTACTGATAGATCTGTGAAATACAACTGTTTTGAAATTGCAATTTCAAATTTTCGTTCTGAGTGAAATTTCTTATATTCCCCACCTCCTGTGGTGTTGGAGATAAAATCCAACTTGAAGCATGCATTCCAACACCTCCTGCCCTAGCTTTCTTTCTCTCTTTTTTTATTAATTAAAAAAACTCTGCTCTGATTCCCTTTACATTCCTTCCCCTCCTTTTTAAAATTATAAATATTAGAAAAATGAGCTAATTAGAATTTCATGAATATATATTAAAACAAATTAAAAAGACTTTAAACGTTCAATAAAACTAGAAAAATGTTAATTAGAAAAGGAGGAATTTTAATAGCTTAAGAAACGTTATACCTTCATTTCTTAGTTTAAGAAAAAACCTGAAAAGGTATTAGATTTAATAAATTTACACTATAGTCATCTCTTAAGTATCCTTGGAAATATTACTACTCTTAAATTGTATCCATAGCAAACTTATAGATTTCACAGTTAGCACCTGGTAATTCAATGGTTTCTTGATAACTTAGTTCTTCTATTTAGTTTTAATGGAATACAGCCTGAAGCTCATTCCTCCAACTTGAAAACCACAGGGCAGGGAAAGTTTGAAAAATAGCAGCTTTGCTGAAGGGACTGTCTATTCCCAACACAAAGTTAGTTACTAGAAGAAGATGATTTTCAGAGGTCTTATTTGGGAAACTGGATAGCTCCTATGGTTTGAGCATTTGATGGAAGTTATTTCCTTAGCATAACAACACATATAGAAGCTATGAGATTTTTTTTTCAGAAAATTATTATAATTTCAGTACATTTCTTCCCTGATGTTAGCATATACAACTTGAGAGGTATTGCAAAAATAAAGCTTTTAAATTCTGAGACCTCAATTCTGTTGTCAGAAAATAGAAATTATCTTTTTAATAGCTTTCAAGTTAATTTACGTGATATTTCTTGAGTGTTTTTTACAAACCATGTAACTCTTTTGGAGTTGGATTTTATGTTCATATTTTATGTACATTTTCCTAGTGGAAATTTCATTGGGATCTAGCCCTAAAATGATGCTGTCTTTACCAGGACCTGTTGGGGATACTATACAGTCTCTATGTTATAATGTCAAATTCTTTTTAGTCTTATCCTATATTGTGTTGAGGAACACAGTTTAAGATAGCACTAGACTTATTAGGGCTATGTCAAGATGCCCTATGTAAACAAAACACATAGAAGAGAAATACAATAATACCTTTCAGATTGGATTTTGTCTTCATCAGATCTCTTTCTTTCCAACTTAATGTGGAGGCGTCAGATGCCCATCTTTTAATTGTAAGCATTCAAGTTTGACATAATATGCTCTTTTGATATCCATTTTGTATTTTGAAAAGATTTGGGAGCAAAGGTGTCAAAAGAGTAGAGATTGTAATTTGACCTAGAAAATGCTTTTACATCTAAAATTAAAAGCCCATGAAATGATTTCAAAAACATTATGACATTTCATAATTTGAAAAATTTATGAACAGAATTTTAAATAATATAGAACCAAGAAGACACTAGTTCTCATACTGAGATCATGTTTATTCTTAATTTGTTACCATATGTATAAATTACACAGTGTTTCATACAAAGGTTATTTTCTGTTTTCATTTTTTGTAGTACTAGGGACTGAACCCTGCGGTACACCACAACTAAGCTATATATTCCCAGCCTGCGCCCCCACCCACTCTTTTTTTTTTTTTTTTGGTACCAAGAATTGAACCCAGGGGCACTTAACCACTGAGCCACATCTCCAGCTCTTTTATATTTTGAGACAGGGTCTTAGTAAGTTGCTTAGGGCCTCACTCAGTTGCTGAGGCTGACTGAACTTGTGATCCTCCTGCCTCAGGCTCCTCAGCCACGGAATTACAAGTGTGTGCCACCACACTGGCTCCCATCCCTTTTTTTATTTCTTATTTTGAGACAGAATCTCACTAAGTTGCAGAGGATGGCCTTGACTTTTGACTCTCCTGCCTCAGCCTCCTGAGTTGCTGGGATTACAGGTGTGTGCCACCACTGAGCCCAACTGTATAACATCTTTTTTGTTACCACAAACTCTTTAAAAACATACTCTGATAGATAATTTACTTTCTCTTCAATTTTTAAATTATTAAGAAAATTGTCCATATTTTGAAGAGTAGAAGTTCTAGGGCTCATCAGGTAGAGCTGGGTCATTTGTCTTAGTTTTCTGTCTGGGCAAATTGGAAGAGTACAATTAAGTTTGTTTTTGTTTTTTTTTTTTTTTCCCAATGGTGATTTGAATAGTGGGCATACAATAATGTGTTTAAATTACAATATAATTTAACAGTTTAAGAAAATTAATTCTTCTTTTATCTAATATTCATCATACTTTTGGATCCCCAATTCACTTATCTGGTTAAGAGCCCCAATATTTTTTTAACTTAGTCTACATTAGATTCATCAGTGTCCTTTTACATTAAAAACTTTTTTTTTGGATAAAATATACCATTTCTAAATCTCATATACTCCTATGATGACATTTCAATAATAAATATTCTAATTGCTCTTATTGTAGAAGCAAAGTAGAAAGAATAGGACATTATTTTTACAAATATTCTGGATGAGAACAATATTGTGAGGCAATATTGTTCTCTGCAATCTTCAATCCTAGTCTTCAGTGTGAACTCTTTTTATAGTTTAAATCCGGCAATGAGCTGATAAAGAACCTTTGACTGCAAAATGTTTAACTAAATATGTTGAAGTTCTTTAAATAGGCTATACCAATCTATACCAAGAATGCACTTTTCACTTGTAATATGACCTATATATATATGTCCATGTCATGAAATAATTAGAATTTATTGCCTGAGAAACATCAGTGTCATTTCCTTGATACCTTTCTAATTGATTGATGGATTTGAAAAGATATTCAGTAGCCTTTCTTTCTTCAATGAAGAATATAGTTATTGAGACAAATTCAAGGTCATGATAAACTGAATAATAAATGGACTTTTAAAGGTTATGGATATTTAACTAATTGCATCATCAGTATTAGAATAGGAGCTGGTCATGATGGCATGGAAACTGAGGCAGGTAGATTGCTTAAGACTAAGAAATCGAGGCCAGTCTGGGCAACATAGTGAGTCTGACTCAGAAAGAAAAGAAAAAAATTGATAGAAAGGGAAGTTCCCAGTAGACAAGAGGGATGCTTTTCAGTTCTCCATAGAGAACAAAGCTACAGAATGATTTTACCTAAGTGAATTTAACAAGGTTGTGGATCTTAAATGTCTTTTTAACCACACCAGCTTTTGCTGCTTATGCTTTATCTTACAAATTAGAAATAATGGGGAAATAATTGCTGATCCCTTCTAGTTTATATTTTAGAGAACCAACTGGAATTGAGTGTTGTTTCCATTAGGAGTAAAAAAAGAGACTTCCTGTTTGCTTTCTGCTATAATTCTGTCATCATTATTTTACCCTAGAGAATTTTCCTGTGATGATAATGAATGTGATATAATAAACATTATGGAAAATTTGAATGCTATCAAAATATTAAATTTGAGCTGGGTAATTAAAACTGAAGTGCATCTGCATGGGTGCTGAGGTGTCTGTGTTTATAATAGGTTTACATGTTCTGTGCTCTGAGTGATGTTGTCATAGTGCTGTGTGTAAACTGTGCTGTGTCAGGAATTGGGGGTTTGGCTGGGGCTTTCTAATATGGGTATTATTTATATTAAATTGTAAATGATGATGTAGTAGGGGGTACTGTGATATGTTAAGTGATCATTGCCTTTTCTGCTGTACAATATGACCCTTCTCATCTCTCTCATTCATTTTGCATGCCTCTGCTCACTTCTGTACAGCCACAGTTGAGGCTATTGAGGCTGAAAAAGGTACGATCAGAGTCCTTACTCTGGGCAGAGATCTGTGGTGTGTGGGTGGGCATCAGAGAATGTCCTGTGGGTGTGTCTTACTCTTAGCTTGCACAGCCCAAGATGAATCATAGTCACTGACTCATCAAATTTAACAGTCACATTCTTCTTCTTTAAAAAAACAAAAACAAAAACACAAGGACTGGTGACCATAGTCACAATCTGATTTTTCCCTTTTCTAGTATAGTATACATCCAGAATTTAATAATCCTGATTTCTTTAGATTATAGCATATTATACTATGTATTACAGCACTTAAAATTGCCTTTTTTAATGGTAATAACTAACTGACCCTGCAAGTAGAGATTTCCTCCATATTTTGCATGATTCTATGCTACTCAGATTTTTTTTCCCCTTGAATTAAATCCCATCTAGATAAAAATATCAGTTTGTAGGAACTATTACTGTATGATCTGAATTTTTTTAACTGGAGTTTGGGCTATAAGTTTACTGAAGAGATATTTGTGTATACGTTGTATTGGCTTATTATTATACATTACTGAATATTTTGCTGCCCTGGCTATTGGTTTGTTTATGTCATAGACTGAGTCACAGAGGTTGCACATATAGAGCAGTCAAGTTATAACTAATATGAAAATTTTTTCTGTAAACATTTAACAATGGAGAATGCATCATTCCATGTGAATTGATTGAGAATCCAGAACAATTGGTGGATTGTCATTTATTTTGGGTTTACAAAGAATTTACAGTAAATAGCCAGTGAATTAAGGAAGACATGTCCTTAAATATGAACCTATAAATACTTTTTGCTATCAGTCAAGCACAGGTCTAATTCTGGAGGCATTGTCCACCTTTGTCATTTCATATTGGTGGGTAACAGAGTGATGACCTCCAAGCTAACGCTGTTCTACTAAATTTTAACTTAGCTTTACCTCTTTCTCTTCCCAAGCTCTTGGTAAGATTTGTGTTGAGGATTAAATCTTGTTTAGTTTCCTCACTTAGCCCTGCTCTTTTTGGTATCTTACTGTGATAGTTACTGGTGATCTTAGAGTCTGAGGTAGGACATAACTGGTTTAGTAGAAGTCAGACTGATAACCCTGAGACCATTGCCTGGAGATTGATTTTATGGACAGGGAAGATGATTTTTGTGGTTTTTGTTTTGTTTTTTTAAGGCTATGCTAACACTTGTCATCTGTGAAACTATCATGTTTATATTTAGGTTTAAGCAAACATTTCACATTTTAAGGGGAAGACTGGAATGGGGATAGGATTCAGTTAAAGTAAGATTTAAGTGTTGCTACTTACAGCTAAATTCTTTCTTCTTAAAAATCATTAACAATGTTTTTGAAATCTCAGATTTATTTTACAATTACTGACTTATCAAATTTGCATTTTGTTAAGCAATACGAGGATTCTCTCCACCACATAGAATCTGCAGTTTTGAAGAGGCAAAGGGTTTGGATAGGATCAATGAGAGAATGCCACCCCGGAAAGATGCTGTACAGCAAGATGGTTTTAATTCTCTGAACACCGCACATGCCACTGAGAACCACGGGACTGGCAACCATAGTGCCCAGTGACCAGCGGCTTCCCAGGGACTCTCACATCTCGGGCCCCAAATGGACAGATCACCCGAGGAGCTGGAGGGGTGGCCAAGTGGACTATACATCTCACAGTCCCTCTGAAGAAACCATTGTGCTTTTTGAGACCTTAGCCCCCTTCCTGGATGGAGGCTTGAGGGCCCTGGGACATGTTGTGCTGTCTGATAAGATTGGGTCATCGCTGCCAAGGTGGAGAGCAGTGAGCATGGGGCTTGGGGCAATTTCCAGTGGAGGGCATCTACACCTCCATTTATGCTTGTGGTTCACACATTTAAGTTTACAAATGAGATTTTTTCCCCTCTCAGTAGAATTAGATTTTTTTTCAACCATGACTTCAAATGCAATCCTAACAGTTAATGTAGATTTTTTTTTTGATGAAATGTCTTTAAAGGATGAATTAGCATGGTCTTAAAATATATTTCTGAGGTTCCTAGCTGTATTTTGAATTGTAGGCAAAATGCTAAGAAACCCAGTTGGCATTTATACAAAAATGTTGACCTCAGGTGTGTTGTTCTTAAATGTGGCTAATTCTGTAACATAGTCTTGATATTTTTCAATTATGAATGCATAAACTATTTCTAGAAAGTCTCTTACTTGAACTCAAATCCAAAAACTAATTTAGAATCTTTTTTGCCCAGATCTTTTGAGCTTTACACCCCAGAGATTTAAGAAGAAAACCTCTAAATTTCAAAATTATGAAGAATTACAGAATTACTCATTTAAGGTACTTTAAAAGAAGTTTGTACATTGTCAAAGTATATTTTAATTCAAACCATGTCTGTAAAACTTGACGTATTTTGTGTATGCATGTGTTCATTTTGCAAATATTTAATATATAGACCTATGATGTACAGGTACGACATGTAGTATAGGTTATAGATGTTATGAGAAATTTTAGTTCATTGTGGGTACTCCAGTTGCTTAAATAGCCACCAGGGTGATTTGCTGCTGGCTTTATATCATTTTTATGTTTTAATGCAAAGGAAATTTTAAAATGTTCTGGAAATGCTTTTGATTAAGCAATGCAGCCTAGAAGCAGTGGTTCTGTTCAGTCCTTCAGATGCTAGTGGAAGCATAAGTCAAGACTGCATGTTGAAATTTTTCTTTTGATAGTTAACAGAACTGCTTGGTTAAATTAAATGGAACCATGTGCTGATTTTACACAATTATTGACCTGTATTGATTGCCACTGTAGTTTGGTATTTCCTTTTACTTTGTGGCCTGCTTCCCTCATGCCCTGGAATACAACTCAGAGCTCCAGGCAGCGGAACCATCTATTGTTTTGTTTGCCAGAAAGTGCACCCTGTATGGTCTCCTGTCTAAGTTGGAAATATTATGCATGTGCAGGACTATTCGAGTATTTTATAAGCAGTAGCACACAATAAATTCCATGCATGGGCCGCTGTTCCTATCTCTGTGTTGGGTTTTATTTGGAAGATGCACTCTGATTTGAACTTTTCTGAAAATCAAAAAAATTCTGCTAAAGGAAGCTGGGTGCAGTGGTGCACGCCTGTAATCCCAGCAACTCAAAAGGATGAGGCAGGAAGATCCCAAGTTCAAAGCCAGCCTCAGCTAATTAGGGAGGCCCTAAGCAACTTAGTGAGATCCTGATTCAAAAAAAAAAAAACAAAAAAGACTGGGGATGGAGCTCGGTGATAAAGTGCCCTTGGGTTCAAACTTCAGTATGCCATGCACCCCTCCCACCCTGCCCCCCCCAAAAAAAAATCTGCAAATGGAGCTGGGATATCCTTCAGAGAAGATTATATCCAAAATATTTTTATGGTGATTTGATGAATTCCTGTCTTCATAAATTTTACCTTTTTTTCTTTGAAGTGTTATTGTATTGTTTTATGCTAACATTAGTGATTAAGCGCTAGAGGACTTTGAATGTCTTCTATAGGCCTCATAAATATAAGATTGCCATCCTGTGTAGAATTCTTGTTGTAGTGGTTTTGGAAAATTATTGGATGTTTTAGCAATAAGCAAAGGAGGTATTAATGATTCTGGCTTTTTTTGCCCTCATACTCCTTTGCCATAATCAAAATAGGTACAGGATTTTGCAAATTGAGGGAAAATAGGGTATTGCTCATATTGTATAATGTAATCATATAATTAGTTCTGAATAGTTACAGTGATATACATAGAGCATTAATTTACATAAAGATGTATATTTGCTTAATCCAGGAAACAAACAGAAGTTCTCAAATTATTGATTATTACAGCTTGTATTTACAGTAACATTAGCTTGCAGACAGTCCATGAACTGTCTCTAAAGTTATTATGGAAAACCTACCTTAAAATTTTTTCTGAGTGTTAGTGTTTTATGAATCATCAGGTGGCATGAACTTCTTTAGCCCTTAGTTTCATCAGTAGAGTTAAATACATTGTTTGTGGGAGTCATAGGTAAGCATAAGGCATCATTAGCAAACTGGAGAAATTATGGGTTGATGGTAAAAATGAAGAAAAGGAAAGTAAGAGAAAGGAATAGCTCACAGCAAAGAAGTATGGGAGAATATTACCCAGCTTCAATAGAGTTCATCCTTCTATTGAATAGAAACCTTTTCCTAGTCTTTTTTCATAATTAGTTTCACAGAAAACCATTTGTGAATTATTAACGTATTTATAACTTGTGATGAAAGAACATTGTGAAAAGTCAAGATCTTCCTAAGTTATAATTTTAGCCAGGTACATGGTACATGCCAGCAGTTTGGGAGGCCAAGGCAGGAGGATTGCAAGTTCAAGGCCAGTCTCAGCAACTTAGGTCCTAAGCAACTTAGTGAGTGCCTGTCTCAAAATAAAAAAAGGACTGGGGATGTAGTTCAATGGTAAATCTCTCCTAGGTTCAATCCCCAGTGGCAGGGAGGGGGATTAAATGTCTACCAGTGGCAAGGAGTAATGATGGTAAAATGTAAATATTCAATATCAAAATTTTCCATGTCATTCTGTTTTATATTCAAAGATGACACTTTGAATTAGAAGAAGTCTCTGACTTCTTGTATCTTCTACATTTCAGCCATTAATAACAGAACTCATAACCTCTTTAAGGTTCATAGTTAAATTTTAAGACCAGTTAAGTTTGAATTTGGCCTGAAACCTTTGCTCAAAACAAATCATACCTATTTTATTGAGGATTTTTGCCTGCTATAACTGTTTTCCTTTGTTCACAGCTATTCTACAAAATATTGTACGTTTCATTAACTTCTTAACACTTTTCTTCCACCTTCCCTGCTTATAGTTTGTGCTTTCTACAGTTTGGGATTCCTTTGGAATCCATTTTCTGCATCAAAACTATGTGGATTTGATTGGCCACATTCTAAGACCTCATTGCAAGAGGTTCTGTTCCCCAGTTTGATGATGTTCATGGAGGCAGGTAAGTGACAGCTCAAGTCAGAAGGTCAGGTCTTGGAGCCATACAGGACTACTACCCTAACATATTCTATTCTTCAGCTCAATAGTTGTAAGTGGAAAGGAGCTAGGAATGTGAAATTGAATTCCTAGAACCAGCATCCATTACAAGAAGGAATGAAAGGATGGCTGAACTGATTCTTTTCTGTTTTCTGTTCCTTGAAATAATAGGTATTTTTAGTCATTAACTAAAATATTGGTCTTATTTTAATATTCCAGAAAGATTTATTCCTTTTTTGAAATGTGCAGGTGGAATGTCCCTGATAATACTCTCATTTTCAGAATAGCTTACTCCCCTTTTAAGGAAAGGGAATTTTTACAAATTAATTCTGCATGTTTCTCCTACAGCTGATTTTCTTTTGTGCTATTAAGTGACCATTCCTTTTTTCATTTTTTGAGTAATATATTTAAGCCTGGATTGGACATAGTTGAGTTCTAATTAAGTAGTGATTGTTATTCCAGAAAAGGACATCGGACCTGAGAGGGATCCATCGTGGGTCTAGATTGACATTCAAGGACTCCAGAGATTCCTGTTCCCTCCATGCTAGTGCCTACCCTTTCCAAACAACTACTGACTTCTGAACTAATCCCAAGGGTTTTTGGGTTTTTTTGTTATTTTCTTCTTCGTCCTTTTCTTCCCTTGGTGCTGTAAACTGAGAGCAAAAATACTGCCTTGGGAGAAGTCCAGGAAACAGTAGGTTTCATCTTTCCTCAGCCTGCCTGGCTTTTGGTGAGTCTGAAAGTGTTGACAGTCTTGAGCCTGCTTGGCAGAGAGTGAGGGTCAGAGAGAGAGAAGCTCTCTGGCAGGAGTCCAAGTCCTTACTTGCCTCGTTAGGGAGAATTCAGCTTTGGCTGACCGGCTGGCAGAACACAATCACTGAGACCCATCATTTCAGCAGTTTGTAGAGGAAAGTGATATGAAGAGACAGCTGCAAGTAAGCCACAGCCTAGATCTGAGGAGGTCAAGCTCTCACTTCACTTGGAGGAAAGAGAGAAGGAAGGAAGCCTAGGGCTTAGCAGGGTAAGTTACTTTCCCATCAACCTGTCTGCTTCTTTAGTTTATAATTGAGTAAAGTATTTGTCACCCCAGGAAGTGTTAATCACTGATTAATCAGCTGAATCATAATAGCAAAGTTCTTAATTTCTTTTTTTTTCCTTTTTTCTTTCCCTACCCTTTTGAGGATCCCCAGTGAACAGCTTCACTCCTCCTCCGCACCTCACTAGAGATATTTTTTTTGCTAATAAATTAGAGAAATTTACATGGGTCCTAATGGTCTGGATTTAGATGACTGTGAATTAGGTGAAATGTGGGGGCTTTTGTTGGTAAGGAAGAAAAATGAGAGTCTTCTGTGTAGGAATAGGTTAATATTTTGTATAACTTTTTCTAGGCAGTCAATTTCATATCTTCTTCAGTCCTTGGTTGGTGTTTTCTCTTTTTTTTTTTATAGTGGGAATAAGTTAGAACCTAAGTCACTAGAGATGACTAGGAAAAAAGCTGAGGTGATTCCCTTTCTGGGTAGGGTAGACTGAACTCTGGAAAGTTCTGAGAGTTTACTGCAGTTCTTTGCAGTTTCACCCTTGTCACCCCTCTGTTTTTTTTTTTTTTTCCTGTTTCCATCCCTTGAACTTGGAGGAACCTGAGGCTTTTTGTAGGAAAGTTAGAACCAAGGAAGTTATATCTAGACTTGGCATATACAAACTCAGACATGAGCCTGATGATAGTAAAGATCTGCTTCTCAATCCTGCCTTATTACCTTCGTGTCAGAAAGCTAACACATTTGTACCATAGATCATCAGTGTACACTAGACGTAGAACAGCCTATGACATTAGGGATTTCATCTTTGCCAGTTCTTTTCACCAAGCTGTATGTTCTTTTTGACTTCTAACTAATTCTGTTAACCCTCATATTACCAAGAGTTTATCTCCCAAGAGTTAATTTTCCATTGGAGGAAAACATCCTTGGAAATGGAATTGAAACAATACCTTTTTGACCTTAATTGGCTAGCAGCAAAAAGGCTTATGGTTTAGCATCAGGATCATGGAGATAAGTCCTGGGATTTAAGACTTTACGAAGGTCTATTCTTTTCAACCTTTTTTAAAAAAAATTTATTATATATATATATATATATATATATTTTTTTTTTTTTTTTTTTTTTTTTTTTTTGGCGATACTATGAATTGAACTCGGGCTCTATACCACTGAGGTACATACCCAGCCCTTTTTATTTGAGACATTGTCCCATTAAGTTCCTGAGGCTGGCCCTGGACTTGTGATCCTCCATGCCTTTAGCTTCCCAAGTAGCTGGGATTACAGGCGTGTACCACCACACCTGGCCATTGTTTCAACTTTTACAGTGTTGTATTGACCAAGTCCTTACTTGCCTCGTTAGGGAGACAGAGCAGATAAATGCTTTTTCTAGAATGAAAGTGATTCTAGAAATGCACTAAGAATGTGTGATGATTAAAAGTGGCAGGTAGATGGGCTGAGGGTTTAGCTCAGTGGAAGGTAGAGTGCTTACCTAGCACATGTGAGACCCTGGATTCAATCTGTATGCCGCAGCCAGAAAAATATACAAAAAACTAGAGGACAGAATTAGGCCAGTTGTTGAAAACAGGGTTCTAAGGTATGAAGGGCAATTCTTTCTTCCCTTTAGGCAAAAGGTCTTGACTTTTACCTTAAAAAAATCTATTATCATTAGGTCCAAAATTTTCTTCATTCGTGGTAATGTAGAGAATATGGTATGCACATGTGCTTAGCTATTTCTGTGCTGTCAACTCAGTCCATTCACCATGGGTTGAAGGGAGATGTTGAAAGGGTGGATAGAAAACATAAGGATGAGGTGAAAGAAGGTACAAAGGAAAGTTCATTCCTCAGGCCCGGAGTTTACAAGAGCTGTGTCATAAGACATGAATATGTGCTGAAATATTATGAGAAATTTTGCTTTTTTTGCTACCTACATATACCTCAGTGGCATGATGATTCTTGGGATTTTATTTTAACTCTTCTGTTTAGAAGGATCAGATGTTGGGCCATTTTTTGTAACAAAACATGATCCATGATTTGAACTTTGTTACCTTGTTCACAGTGAAACCAACTGCTGCCAGTGTTTTTATCCTTTATCATTTCCCTGTCTCTGTAGGCAGTTAACCTAGATATTAATAACTTTTTAGCCTTTCAGTATCTACACATATCTTCCTTCCTCCCTCCTTCCCTCCCTCTCTTACATTTTATTGTTTTAATTGAGGTGAAATTCACATAACAGAAAAATGATTTTAAAGTTAGCAATTATATGCTGTTTAGTGCACTTCATAGTGTTGTACAACCATTACCTTTGTATAGTTCCAAAACATTTTCATCACCCAAAAGAAAATGCCATAACTGTTACATAGTTACTCCTCATTTCTGCTTCACCCAGTCCCCAGCAACCTAAATGGCATCATATAACATGTAACTATTTGTGTCTGGCTTCTTCTACTTATCATGTTTCTTGAGGTTCTTCTGAGTTGTAATATGTGTCAATATTTCATTTCTTTTTATGGCTGAATGATATTCACTCACATCTGTCTATCTTTTTAAAACATTTTTTAGTTGTAGATGAATAGAATAGCTTTATTTATGTATTTTTATGTGGTGCTAAGGATCCATCCCAGTGCCTCACACACATTAGGCAAGCACTCTGCCACTGAGCTATAACCCATCTTCCCTCTGTGTGTGTTTGTGTGTAATCCCAACTTGTTTATCCATTTATCTATTGGTAGACCTATGGCTTGTTTCCATCTTCTAGCTGTTATGAATATTGTTACTGTGAACATTAATATAAACATTTGTTTAGGTACCCATTTTTAATTATTTGATGTGTGTACCTAAAAGTGAAATTGCTGAGTCATATAGTAATTCTATGTCTAATTTTTAGAGGAGCTGCCATAGTGTCCTCACTATGGAAAATTATATATTTCTACCAGAAAATATTAAAGTTACCCTATATCTTCATCAAAACTTGCTATTTTTTTTCCTTTTCTTTCTTCTTTTTAAAGAGGGAGGGACAGTGAGAGAGAGAAAATCAATTTGTATTTAGTTTCTCATGTGGCCCTCGCTGCTCTGACACTTTGCAGTGCACGTGGTACGGGGGTTTGAACCCATGTACCTGTGCTTGCCAGGCAAGTGCCATGACCACTGAGCTGCTGCTCCAGCCCCTATTTTTATGTTCTGCAGGTTTTTTGTTTATTTTTGTTGTTGTTGTTTTGGTGGTATTGTGATGTGTTGGGTAAGTACTTTACCACTGAACTATATCCCTATCCCTTTTTAAATTTTATTTTGAGATAGAATATTGCTAAATTCCCCTCACTGACCTTGAACTTGCATCCTCCTGCCTTATCCTCCTGCGTAGCTGGGATTACAGGCATGTGTCACTGAACCCAGATAGGTGGACTTTTTTTTTTCATAATAGCGATCCCAGTGAATGTGAAGTAATATCTCATTGTAGTTTTGTTTTACATTTCCTTAAAGACTAATAAGTCTTTCTTATTTTCTTATGTTTATTGTTCATTTGCTATATTATTTTGAAAATTATCTATTCAGATACTTGGCCAATACTTGGTTGGGTTGTTTGGTTTTTGTTGTTGTTGAGTTATAGGAGTTCTTTATATATCCTGGATATTAACCCCTGTGAGATGTATGATCTGCAAATATTTTCTCCCATTCTGTGGGTTGTCATTTCACTCGGTTGAGAATGTCCTTTATTTTTATTTTTTATTTTTTTATGATGTTGGTGATCAAAACCTCAGTCTCATGGATACTGAGTACATGCTGTACCACCAATCTCTACTTCCAGTCTAATAGTATCCTTTGATGTACAAAAGCTTTTAACTAATATAGTCCAGCTTACCTATTTTTCCTTTTTTTTTTTTGGCCTGTGCTTTTGGTGTCATGTCTTAGAACAATTCATGCACTAGCTTCCCCCTCTATTTTCTTCTAAGACTTTTATAACTTTTAGCTCATATGATTAAGTCTTTAGACTTAACATTCAAACTCAAATTATTCTGTCACTTATTCTTACACTCATGGTTTTCACTGTACTTAGAATTCCTTTTTTCTCATCTTTATGTATTCAAAGTATTCCCATTTTTCAAAGTTTATTCCAACTGCTTTCTACTTCATGAAGTCATTCTGTAGCTCACCCACTGAAGAGAATATCTTTTTCTGATTGCCTATTGGTGCTTTAATTGTACTTTCCTTAGAGGATTTATAGTATTTTATATTATAGCTTATATTTTAATCCTCAAAGATATTTTGATGAGATATTTTTTCATATATGTTTCCTTATAGTATTTTGCAAATGATTTTTATCCATTAATATATATTGAATGAGTGGATGTTTTAATTTTTACCAATGTGGTCCCTTTTGTCTACTCAGCCCATATCGTAGGCATGGGAGAAAACAAGGTAGGAAAGTTGGACATCAGAGTCTCAGCTAGGTAGTAAGTGGGAGTAGCCTTATTTTTACTTTAAAACTTACCTCTTTAGGAAGTTTTCTTCATAATTTGCCTGTCTTGTTTAGACTGCATAACTATTAGCATTGTGTTGCTCATTTTGTATTTAATTTCAATTTCTTGGTTTATTGCTTATAAATGTGATGATAGGTCTTTTAAAATGAATGTTTCATCACCAAAATAATTTAAATTGACTAATTCTCCAGTTGATGGTAGTTTTTGGACAACCAACACTTGGTGTTTTTTCTCTTCCTTTAATAAAAAATGCAGTATACTGCTGGGCGTGGTGATGCACACCTGTAATCTCTGCAACTTGGGAGGGTGTAGCAGGAGGATTGCAAGTTTGAAGCCAGCCTCAGCAGCTTAGTAAGATGCTAAACAAGTTAAGTGGTTAAGTGCCTTGGGTTCAGTCTCTGATACCAAAACAAAACAACAAATAAAACAAATATAAAAGCCCCAAAACACCAGAAAGTAAAAAACAGTATACTAATATATGAGTGTATTCTCCTTATAAAAAAATTTTAACATTACAGGTAAATCTAAAATCCTCATTCATCAACCCTGTTCTTATCCCATTACCTTCTTCCCCTACTCAGAATTAATCAGTTATTGGTGTTCCGAGAGCCCTGACATAACTTTTTCTATGCAGTTACATGTATATGTAAAAATATCTAGAACTTCATGTATAGCACATGTATAAATTATATTCATATATAATTGTTTTTATTTTTCATATCTGTCTATAATGATTAGTAATCCATAAATACTAAACAAATCCTACTGCTGCCTGGGTCTGAGAGACTAGAATGGGAAATAGAAAGTCAAACATTTGGTAATATATCATATGGCCAGCTTACAAAATTCCATTTCATATCTGTTCTACATATAGTTCCCATGTATCATTGGAAAGGCCATGGCTCCACGCTTGCGGCGACGAAGGCACAAGAAATCTCCATCAGTGGCTCCCATGGCTGTGACCCCACCCATCGTTGTGAATCCTCTGCCTCTGACCCTCTCAAAACCTGGCCCTAGCATTGACGCACATGGTTTCTTCTCCTTGGACAGTAATGTTCCTGGCCTATCCCAACTGATCCTTCAAAAGCTAAACATGAAAAGTTATGAAGAATATAAGTGAGTGGCAAATCTGGAAGGAGGGATATATTGTTTTTAGTAGAAGTGATTTCAAAAGATAGAGAAGGAAGTGTAATTTGGGCAGTTTGGGATATTTGTAATGAGAGATTTTCTCCTGACTTTTGCCAGTTTTATTACTACAAAAGATATATGAGAAATGGTGGGAGTAAAAGACATAAGATTATGTCAAAATGTATAGGAGGCATGGTGGGGGACATGCGAGATTTTGGAGACACTCCTTTCTCTGTTGCCATTCTTCTTCCATGTTGTCTCTGCAGGTTGGTGGTAGATGGGGGCACCCCTGTGTCAGGCTTTGGATTTCGATGTCCTCAAGAAATGTTCCAGAAAATGGAAGACACATTCCGATTCTGTGCTCACTGTGGAGTACTCCCTAATAATCTTTCAGACTCCAGAGTCCTTCGGCACTGTAAGAGGTGACTTGTGGGGTGCTAATTGAGGAGATGTTCAGAAATGACCTTATACTGAATCCTTATTATAAGTTCTAAGAGTTTTCAGAAAAACTTAAGGCTCATTCCTCATTTTGTGTGACCCACGATACAGATTGTTTACAACACAGTTTTAATCCTGCATACGTTTGGTGTTGTGGGGAGATAGGATAAGAGATCAAATACCTTCTTCCCTATTCCCTCTTTTTAAGTACAAGGAGTAAGACTGCATCTGTTCTGGGGTGTTTGGGGTTGTGCCATCCCCATGATTAGAGAGCAGCTGCAAATTCCTTATTTGATACTGATATTGTTTTTCTTTTTATATTTTTTAAATTTTACTTTTCTTGCTTTTTACTTTTTTCTTTTTTTTTAAAGAGAGAGGGAGGGTAGAAAGAAACAATTTTATTTTATTTTTTTCATCTGGCCTTTGTTTCCCCTACACATAGTTGTGCATGCGGTGCTGGGGTTTGGACCCGGATCCTTGTGAATGCCAAGCAAGTGCTCCAGCTGCTGAGTTACCACTCCAGCCCACTTCTGTTTTTCTTTAAAGAGATATAAAAAGTAAATTGTTCCAAATAGAGACTGTGGTATCTCCCTGTCTGAGAGAATAGTTGCATTGCCAATTCCTTCTGCTTCCTCTGCCAGTGCATTCCCCACATTTAGGGTATCGGCTGTCATTCCTCTCTGTACCATCCTTACCCATTCATTGATCTTTCAACCTAGGTGCAGAAATATCAGCTCCCTTCCCTGAATATATCCAATTACCTTTTTGGTACAGGAACATTAACTTCTGTGGCTTATTCCTTCAGGTGCAGAAATGTCTATTACTGTGGCCCAAAATGCCAAAGGTCAGATTGGCTAGTACACAGGAAGGTTTGTCAAGAACTTCGTCTTGTGGCTGTGGATCGTCTCATGGAATGGCTTCTGGTCACAGGTGGAGTGGTGGTGTTGGGGAAGTCTGCCGTAATCATCAGAGTTGTAATCATCTTATTCAGAGAAAAATATAAAAATATGATGTTATAAGGGGAAAATGAGGAACTAGGTCATGGGGCACTTGTGGTCACAAGTTTGTAGAATGAACATGAAGGGATTATTGATCCTAAGTAAGGAGAAAATGTTGAAGTCAGGGAAGGATTTTAGGTCACTTCTTATTCCTTCTTTCCTACAGGTGATTTTGTCCTACCCTCAGGACCTTGGCCATGGCCAGCCGAAGTTGTACAGAACTGGAATACCTGGTTTTCTATGAGGGGATTGCAGCTAGATGCTACACTGAATGCTATGCTAGGAAGTCATGTTATGACCTCCTTATGGGCCAATGTAGGAAGGCCAAGGCCAGACCCAGATGTCCTGCAGGGCTCTTTGAAGCGACTACTGACAGATGTTCTATCACGGCCTTTGACTCTGGGGCTAGGGGTTAGGGCCCTACAGATAGATGTTGGGAAGGCTGGAGGAAGCACAGTGCATGTGGTTGGTGCTTCCCACGTGGAGACATTTCTCACTCGTTCTAGGGACTATGATGAGCTTGGCTATATGTTTCCTGGACACCATGGCATCCATGTAATCATGGTGGGTGTAGATGTGTCTGCTGACTTTTTACACAGCACCTCATCTTTACCTCTGGAACCTGGCACAGTTCAGCTTAGTGGCCACAGGGGCCTCTATCATGACTTCTGGGAAGAGCAGATAGAGACTGGGCAGATAGCCCGTCCAGATATGGTGGTGGCATTCCATCCAGGTAAGTGCCATTCATTCAAAGGAATATTGAGTGGCTACCCTGAAAAATTTCCATCCAGATCCTTGTATCTTTTACCTTTAGAACCCTATTCATTTGGTCTTATTAAACACAATATCATGATGACCTTGGTTGATTATTTTCCATATATACTAACTATACCTGAATTCAGAATGTTTTATTAAAGAACCTGGGGTGTTTGATGCTGATGATGATGATGAATATAGGGGGTGAGCAATGTGAGTGTTGGGGGACACAGTTGAAGAAATGTTTTGCTCTTATGATCTACTTCAGTCTTTCCCCTCTCTGTTCCCATTTTCACTTTTGTTCCATAGGTTTCCATGCCTCCCTGAACTTGATGGAAGCTTGGCTACCTACCCTGCTGCTACTTCGTGACTATCAGATCCCTACGTTGATTACTGTTTACAGGTTTTGACCTATTTATATTTTCCTGATTTCCTCATACCTTTCTTTATACATATGAGCTCATTTTGCTCCTCCTTTGTGCTCATCTATCTTCTTGTGAAGATATCTTTCCTTCCTTCATGTTGCTTTTTCATCTCCTTGGAACAACTTAATCAGGAATTTAGTGAGACATTTGGGAGGAAAAGGTAGTCATTGCCTAATATAATCTTAGGTAATATTGGGGAATGATGAGTCCAAAAATGTCATGTTCTTGAGTGGTTTCTGCTCTTTCTTGTATAATCAGTAAGAGCAATTTTTACTTATCTCTTTCCCACAGCCATCAGGAATTGGCAGCCTCTTTGCAGATTTTGGTGAACCTTGACACACACATCATTGCGTATGGAGCTAACCCTTTCACCTCCCTCAAACCTGAACAGGCCTATTCCAATCCCAACAAGCAGCCAGTATACTGCAGTGCCTACTATATCATGTTTCTTGGAAGCTCCTGTCAGCTAGATAAGAGAGAATTAGGTGAGAAATTGGATGATATGGTTTAAATAGCTGAGTCAGATCTTAACTGGATGTCTGGAAAGTGGGGAAGTTGTAATGAAATTACCTTGATGACACCAGATTGTTGCCAGCTTTGAAATATACTGTAGCCTAAGCTCCATTGTACAGGTAAGAATTCTAAGCTGAATGAGAGCTTCAGTATGATGTGACTCATTTCTTAGAGTTTAGCCATAATAACTTCTAAAGGTGGGTTTCTAGATATAGTGGATGGCAAGAGACCCTGGTGTTGACTTAGTTAAGTCTAGAGTTCCTAACCGTTCCCTTTGTGAGAAAGTTGTACCTTTTTTTTTTTTTTTAAGAGAGAAGGACAGTGAGAGAGAGAGAGAATCAATTTTTATTGAGTTTTCCCATGGCCTTTGTTGCTCTGACACTTAATTGTGTACATGGTTGCTGGGGTTTGAACCTGTGTACTCGCGCATGCCGGGCAAGCGTCATAACTGCTGAGCCACCACTCCAGCCCCAGAAATTTGTACCTTTTAATGAGAACCAGATGGCACTGAAGAGAAGAATGAGAACTACCTTGTTCTTCTGAAAATAAAACTTTCTTATCTATCAGTTTGGGGTTAAAAAAAAATGGAGATGTTAATGACTTGAAAGCGATAGAAAAATGGACAAGTCAGGGAAGTTGTTGGAAACATGGGGAAAGTGTAATGATTGGTGTACTGACCTATTTCGTCTGACCCCCATCTAGAGAAATGTTTCAATTTCCTTTTGTCTTTTGGGGATTCTGAGCCTAGAGTGGCCCTGGTGTTATATTTTACATATCCTGGGCATTTCAGACTTTATCTGAATATATTGGAGTTGTTATCCCTTTCTGTCTCACAATTAACTCAGTCATGTTGTCCAGACTTCCTCTGAACTCCCAGCTTCAAGTGATCCTCTTACCTCAATCTCCATAGCATCTGGGGCTACAGGCACTCACCACCACACTTGGCTACTCTGGGTCTTCTTAAATCATTTGTTTCCTATTTCTTATTTATTTATTGTCAGGTATCATTTATCTGCATACATCCCCTCAAGATTAGAGGTTTCTCTTGGGCCAAGGAGTGATGAACATCAAATTCTCTATCTGGGCCTACCAGTCTGCCACACACTTACTTGTCTCGATATCTTTCTTTTACTACACTCTCAGGTTTAGGAAATTTCCTAGGTATTCATTTCTGAAATATTGCCATGACCTTCACACACATAATATATATAACCTGTTTTCCTAACAAATACATATATACTCTTATTGCCCACTCCTATGGAGTAATTTTAGAATTTATTTATTCATTAAAACATTTAGGCTGGGTGTAGTGACACATGCCTGTAATCCCAGTGTCTTGGGAGTCTGAGGCAGGAGGATTTCAAGTTCAAAGCCAGCATCAGCAACTTAGCAAGGCCCTAGGCAACTTAGCAATATAAAAAAGGACTGGAGATGTGACTTAATGGTTATAAGTGCTCCTGGGTTCAATGCCCGGAACAAAACACACACACACACATAAACACATGCGCGCGTGCGCACATGCACACACATGCCACTGTGTGAAAGAGGTTTATTGTTTTGAGGAAACAGAATGGTGAATGAAACAGGGTCCTTATTCTTGACCTAGGAAGAAAAATAATTTATATACAGAGATACCTCTATTGCAAAGTCTAATGTGAAATAAAAAACATGAGACTGCTAAGGAAATAAGAGTGAAAAGAGAAATCACTTTGCTAAATGATAGTTAAGATATTGTCAGTTAGGTGAATGCAATGGTGCATGCCTGTAATCCCAGTGACTCAGGAGGCTAAGACATGAATTCAAAGCCAATTTCAGCAAGTTAGCAAGGTCCTAAGCAATTTAGTGAAACCCTGTCTCAAGAGAAAATATAAAATGGGGTGGGGAATGTGATTCAGTGGTTAAGCGCCCCTGGGTTCAATCCCTGGAGTGGAAGGAAGGAAAGGAAAGGGAAGGAAGGAAGAAAGGAAAGATAGATATTGTCAGTTAAAATGTTACACAACTGGGCTGAAGCGGTAGCTTGGCAGTTGTGGCTCTTGCCTTGCATGTACGAGTACGCGAGTTTAAACCCCAGCACCACATACACAGCGAAGTCTCGGAGCAACGAAAGCCACGTGAAAAACTAAATAAAAAATAGTTTCACTTTCTCTCTCCCTCTCTCATGGTCCCTCTCTCTTAAAAAAAAAAAAGAAAAAAAAAGTTACACAACTAATGGCAGGGCATTCCAGATGGAATGAACAGAAGTTTTGATGCAAAAAGTATAGGGAAGGATCATTTTAGAGTACTTTGCAGGATCAGTGTAAATTTGGTCTGCAAAGTAGATTGGGATTGCATTATAGAATAGGCATAACCTACTGGTGAGCTTTAGATTTTTTTTTTTAACTGGGGATTGCTACATGCCCAAGCTCTCCCCCTTTTTTAGTTCATTATAGTTTTACTTAACGATGGGATTAGTTGTCACATATTCCTAGATGCACACAATTCAACAATACAGTTTGTTCAGTATCCACCTCCAACACTCTACCTCCCTCCTCACATCCCCAGATCCCTTGCCTTTTTTCTGTCATATATTTTTCCTAAAAAACCCAAGCACAGTGACATAATTCATATCTATGAAGAACATTTTTTTACATATACGACTATAGTATATACTGTGACATGCTTATAAATGCCCAAGACCTTTTTAATTTTTTATTTTGAGACAGAGTCTCACTAAGTCATTCAAGGCCTCACTAAATTGCTGAGGCTGCCATTGAACTTGTGATCCTTCTGCCTCAGCCTCTTGAGTTGCTGGGATTATATCATGAGTCTCCATGCCCAGCCAGATTCAAGTACATCTGAGTATGAATCTTGGGTCAATCATCAAGTATTTTTGTGCCCTAAGCTAAACTTCTGTAAGCCTTAGTTTTCTTAATTATAAAATGGAAATAACTATTACCCAAAGTAACATTAAGAATTAAATGAAAATGCTTGCAAAGTTGTTGCACATCTCACACATCCCAATTTCAAAATGTAATGTAAAGCAATAGTAATCAAGACAATATGATACTGGCATAGGAAAGATATTCAAAAGAGTGAAATAGAATTGAGAGATGTCTTGGTCTTTTTGAACTGCAATAAAAAAATATAAAGTGGGTGGCTTATAAACAACAGAAATTTGTTTTTCACAGTTCTGGAAATTGGGAAGTGAAGGCATTGGCAGATTTGGTATCTAGTAAAAGCCTGGTTCCTAGTTTATGGAAGATACCTCCCTCATGCCTCTTTTATAAGGGCACTCATCCCAATCATGTGGGCAGAGCCTTTATGACCAAATCTCCTTCCAAAGGTCCCACATTCTGATGCCATCACCTTGGGAGTTGGGAGTTCAATATATTAATTTTGAGAGGAACACATAATTCAGACATTGATTTTATTTTATTTTTATTTATTTATTTATTTATTTTTACCAGGGATTGTACCCAGGGACACTTAACCACTGTGCCACATCCCCCACCCTTTTAATTTTGAGACAGGGTCTCGCAGAGTTGCTAAGGTCCTCATCAAGTTACTGAGGCTAGTCTCAAACTTGCAATTCTCCTGTCTCAGTCTCCCAGAGTCACTGGGATTACAGGCGTATGATTTTTGGCAAGGGTGTCAAAACAGTTAATTGGGTGAAAAATAGACCTTTCACAAATGATGCTGGGACACATGCAAAAGAATAATGTTGGAACCTCAACTCAAACAATATACCAAAATTAATTCAAATATTTCCCAGACTAAAACTATAAAACTCTGGGCTGGAGCAGAGGCTCCATGGTTGGAGCATTTGCCTGGCATGCACAAGGACCTGGGTTCAAATCCCAGTACCACATACACAACTAATTGTTGGGGAAACAACAACAACAACAAAAAAGGCCAGAGAAAAAAAATAAAGTTGATTCCCTGTTTCTCTCTCTCAGTCTCTTTTTATCTCTTTAAAAACTATAAAACTCTTAGAAGAAAATATAAGGATAAATCTTCATAAACTTATATTGGGCAATGTTTTCTAAGATATGACACCAAAAACAGTAGGAATGAAATAAAAAAAGATAAATCAGAATACCATAATTTAAAATTCTTTGCTTTAAAGAACATGACAAAGTGTAAATACTTAGTACCCATGGTTTTTGCATCTGTTCATTCAACCAACTGTGGTTTGAAAAGTGTAAGGGAAGAAAAGTTGAATGAATGTGAATAAACTTCTTTTCTCATCATTATTCCCCAAACAGTATAGTATTACAACTATTTACATTGGATGAGGCATTATAAGTAATCTAGAGATGATTTAAAGTATTCATGATGAGCTGGGGAATTAGCTCAGTAGCAGAGCACTTGTGTGACATGCTCTAGACCCTGGTTCAATCCCCCAAAAAAGAGTGCAGTCCAAAAAAAGAGTGCAAGTGCACTGGGTGTGGTGGCACATGCTCATAATCCTGGGAACTTGGGAGACTGAGGAAGGAGGATTGCAAGTTTTAAGGCTAGCCTCAGAAACTCAGTAACTGACTCTCTCAAAATAAAAAATCAAAGGGGCTGAGGATGTATGTAGCTCAGTGATAGAGTGCCCACTGAGGAAAGAAAAGTAATACAGGAGAAAGTATATAAACTATATGTAAGTACTATGCCATTTTATGTAAGATACTTAAGTATCTATAGATTTTAGTAATTGAGTTGGTCCTGAAATCAGGCCCCCACAGATATTTATGGACAACTGAAGTCATAAATCACAAATCTGATAAAGCAGTTGTATCTAGAATATATATAAACAACTGTTACAATTTGAAAGTTCAAATAACCCAGTTAAAAAATGGACAAATGATCTGATCATTCATTCGGAGAAGATAAACAAATGGCCAATAAGCATATGAAAGACTCCCAGTGTCATTAGTCATTAGGAAATACAAGTCAAAATGCCAGTGAGGGGTTAGGAGTGTAGGTCATTTGGTAGAATATATTATATTTGACTCCTAAATTCAATCCTCAGCACCAAAACAACAATGACACCACACACACACACACACCACACACACACATGCACACACATGGAGATAACAATTCACAATGCCTATAATGGCTGTAAAAATAGTTATAGGTTGAATGAGGGTGTGGGAAAATTGGGACCCTCATACACTGCTGAGGGTAGTGCAGAATGGTTTAGCTATTTTGTAAAACAATTTGGTCCTTCCTCAAAAAGTTAAACAGTTACCATTTAATCCTGAAATTCATACTCGTTGGTCTGTAACCACGAGCAACAAAAATATACATACATAGATATTCACAGCAGTAACCAAAAAGTGAAAACCCAAATATTCATCAACTTATGAATGAATAAATAAGATGTGGTCCATACAAAGAAATACTACTTGGCCATAAAAAGGAATGAAGTACTGATTCATGCTATAACATGAATAAACCTTGAAAATATCATGCTAAGTGAAAGAAGCCAGTCACAAAAGAACACATAGGTATGTGTGCATTTATATGAAATGTCCAGAATAGGAAAGACTTATCACATTAATAGGTAGTTTGGGGGTGTTATGGCAGAAGAGTCTGGGGTTTCTTTTTGGACTGATGTAACCATTCTAAAATTGATGTGGAGATAGATGCACAGTTCTTTGAATATTCTAAAAACCATTGAATTGTACACTTTCATGGATGAATTATATATCAATAAAGTTGTTACCTCCCCCATTTGTGCATGTGTGTGTAAATCTTAGAGAATGTAAAAGATAAAAATTTCAAGTGTTTAATACTGTGACTAGCAAATAGTATGTACTTAATAGTGTTATTAATTAAATATATTCTACTTTGACTTTTTCTCAGAAACATACAACTGGCAGTCCTATGTAAGTTTAGTGATAGAAAAAAACAGTTGGGCCACATCGTTATGGTTCAGACAAGAGATAATGAAGGTATCAAGTAAAGGAATAGCAGTGGGCATGGAAAGGAAGAAATAATTACTAACTATAAGGAATAAACTAAAAAAGTAGATAATGAAACTTTGTAGATTGAACATGAAAATAAAATCTATAGAATCAGGAGACAAATTACATAGTTACAGGTTGTACAAAATTTTTCAACTTGGTAGAATGGTGGCAATAATACACAAAAGTTCAAATGCCTAGCTTCATGCCTAGCTGAGGATTCTAAGACGACTTTTGCACTTAAGCTTCTGCCTAGTTTAGTAGGAGAACGACACAGGCAAGAATAATGTGAAGTGAAAAAATAACATTCAAAACTAACATTGAAAATACCCTAGGATAGTACTACTATAGGTTCTCTCATTAAGTTTATCAGAGCAGTTTTTCTTCCAGCAATGGAAAGAAAACTGTTTGTTTAGTTAATCAACAAATTAAGCAGCTTGGATTTTAAGGGTCAGTTATTGAACATTTACTACTAAATCGATATATCCCCGTTTTCAGAGAACTTACATTCTAGTGGAAGTGATAAATGGTAAACCCAATTTCAGATGCTTTTCAGTGCTATATCTCTGAGAATATGACATGAGATGACGCACACTGGAGAACATTCTGAGTAGAAGCCCTAGGAAGTGCAAAGGTCTTGAGAATCACTGGTGTGTTTAGGCTCAAGCTTGATATATATGGACAGAAGTCCACTTTAACCAGAGTTTAGTCATTGAGAAGGATGGTTGAAAGGGAAAAATAAGCAGGGACCAGATTATTTAGAGTGTAATAGATTATGGTCAGGAGCTTGGATTTTATTCTGGTTTCGGTGGACAACTGATAAAAGAGCTTGACTAAGAAAACAACAGGACCCAGTTTAGTTTTAGAACATTTTGAGGGGTTCTTAACCTTAGCACCGTTGACATTTGGGGCCAAAGAATTCTTTGTTGTAGGGATTGTAGGATGTTTAGGAGCATTCTACAACTTGGTAGTATACTTAGAATCTTCTCTGACCACTACCTATTTGGTGCTAGAAATTCCCCCTCTACTCACCAGTTGTGAAAACCAAAAAATGTCTCCAGACATTGCTAAGTGTTTCCTGTGGGACAAAAATTACTATTCTAAATTTACAGGTCATGGTGCATTCCTGTAATCCCAGTGGCCCAGGAGGCTGAGGCAGGAGGATCGCAAGTTCAAAACCAGCCTCAACTTAGTGAGGCCCTAAGCAACTTAGCAAGATCTTATCTTAAAAATATAAAAGGGCTGGGAATGTGGCTCAGTGGTTAAGCATCCCTGGGATCAATCCTCAGTATCCCCCCCCCCCAAAAAAAAAAAGGTGTGTGCACTTAAACATCAGGTTCTACCATGTTAACGTTAGGAGAAGCAAAATGACTTGGTTTCATATGAACTCAAGCATATTGTGGTCTTCATAAGTGTTTTCATTAATTTCTCCCAAGTTTATGAGGCTGATAAAGGTATATATTCTCTGATTCTGTTAAATGTGACATAGTGGGCAACTAGGTCTAGTTGGATACAAAAAGAGAACAATTAGGTTTACCCAAGTGAGGTCAAAGAAAAAAGGGAGATGGGCAGCCCTTGAACTGAATAGATGAATAGTTGTTAAAAAGTGGGCTGTGTTTTCCAGAGGAATCATGAGGAAAGGGTCTATGGGCATGCTAGGTAAGAAGGACGAATTGAAAGGATGAAAGGGGACATACAATGAAAGTGTTTGAAGAAATTCAGATATTCCAGCCTACAGCTCAGAAAAGTGGGTTGAAAATAACAGGTTTGGAAAATGTCCTTTTATGGTGATAATTAAGGCAGAGGGAAGGGTGGGGATAAGCTCACCAAGGGAGTAGATTTAACTGAAGAGTAAGGACATGCTTCTCAGCATCTCAGGGATGCATCAATTCTGGAGGTCTCTGGGGCAGATAGACAGATGGTGGAAACTGAGGAATTAATGGTGGGTACCCAGGATATGCTGTGTCTATCATTGTTTAATGCAGAAAGTAACCAGCCTCAAGTACTTTCTGTTTTACCCATTTGGGAGACAACTATGTCTTGTTCTTCTACTTGAGATATTAACTTCAGGATTTAATCTTGACTATATGATTCTTCCCTATAGAATCCTGAAGCTATTGTTAACATCCTAAAGAAAGTACTTAGATCTTTTTACCTGTGCAGCCACAGTAAGAATAAACTCATTTACTGCTTCATCAATTTTTTACTTTTTTGGGAGAAGGGGCAGCTAGTGACCAGGCCTAGTCAGTTAAGACCCTCTAGAGCTAGGGCTTTGGCAGGGACACTGGTAACAAACCCCTCTGTGTTAGAGTCTAGTGTTTTAAGTACACATGCTTTTTGTTCAAATATTTAGAATAGTAATTTTTGTCTTCCAGGAGATACTCAGCAATACCTGGAGACGATTTTGTTTTTCACAGCTGGGGAGTTGTGGGAGAGGTTCTACCATTTGAACATTTCTAGCATATCACCCCCATGAGAAGCTTTTAGGTAGAAAAGCATGTAGAGTAATAGAATGATGATGAAACAGATGCCACCTGAAATTAAGAGCAACTTCCTGATAACTTGTTTTTCTGAAGGATTCGAAAGAGCACCTTTTTGAAATTAAAGCTCCTAATTACTTTAACTTCTAAACTTCCTCATACTGAGAGTAAAACTTCCTCCTGCTGAGGACAGACACCAAGGAAGCGGA
This sequence comes from Aplodontia rufa, assembly GCA_004027875.1. Taxonomy (NCBI): domain Eukaryota; kingdom Metazoa; phylum Chordata; class Mammalia; order Rodentia; family Aplodontiidae; genus Aplodontia; species Aplodontia rufa. The sequence continues at coordinate 58,543 of PVKS010009361.1, forward strand.
GACTGACAGGTTCTCTGGCTAACTAAATTTGCCTATATATATTTCCTGTCTTTTGTCCCACTTTGTCACCTCTTTTTCTAATAAAAGCTTTCCTCACCCAAGATCTTCCTGAAGCTGGTAATTGAGACCAAAAGCTTCCTCTATCTTTATTAAAAGTAGACTTTAAATAAATTTATTTTCTTGCCAATCAGAGTCCTAAGTATTCTCAGCAGCCTAGTCCATGGACCTTGCCTAACTCTTAGCTGGCTGAATTTGTCTGCACACCCACATAAGAAACAGGAAAAAACAAAAAAAAAAAAAATAGGAAGAAGTTAAAAATGAATGTTTTGCAGTTTGATCAAACTGGGGAGGAGCAGCTAGATAGCTCCTCTCCACCTGTCCCACAGCAGTTATAATTTATATGAACATGGGGGCTGTAGCGGTGGCTCAGCGGTTTTGGCGCTTGCCTGGCAAGCACGAGGACCCGGGTTCAAACCCCAGCACCACGTACACAACTGAGTGTTGGAGCAACTAAGGCCATTGTGAAAAACTAAAGTTGTTTCTCTCTTTCTCTGTCTCTCTCACTGTCCCTCTCTCTTTAAAAAAAACAAAATTTATATGAACAAAATCCAGGTAAGATACACACAAGGACACAGATTTAGTCATCCTCAAGAGGAGGAGAAATGGAAGAAAAGGCAGGATACACACATGCAGATTTGGCTTGTGTTGGACTGGCTATGGTGAGGGTAATTTTCATTTTCAGCTTTCTTGGTTTTGCCAGGCATAGGTCAGGAGGCAGCTCCTCTGCTTGTGATGTCAGCTGAGGAAGTTGTTCTTAATTTCAGTTTGTTTCAGTATTTGTGGAGTACATCCAATGATAAAGTGTAGCCTCTAGTCTACCCAGGATAACAAAGGTTCTCAAATGCGCATCAGAAGCATCTGACCTGATGGCTTGTTAAAATAGATTGCTCGTCACCACCTGGGAATTTGGTTTGTTACTAGAGTTCCTGCCAAAGGCCTGATTCTGGAGGGTCCTAACAAACCCAGCCTGGCCACTACCTAAAAACAGCCAAATGGAAAATATATGTGGTGCAGCAGGAAAGGCGTTTATTCTCAGTGTAGCCACACGAGACAGATTTAAGTAACTTATTTGGGATGTCAACAATAACGGGTTGGGGCTGGAGCTGTGGCTGGGTGGTTATGGCGCTTGCCCTGCATGCGCGAGTACAAGAGTTCAAACCCCAGTACCACATACACAACGAAGTCTTGGAGCAACGAAAGCTACTTGAAAAACTAAATAAAAAATTGTTTCTCTCTCTTTCACTGTCCCTCTCTCTTTAAAACAATAACGGGCTACGTAGTGAAGGATCAAAGGCAAGAGTCTAGGGATTTGCATAGCTAGTAATCCTGGTCAGCCCCAGGTCTAGTTGATTAATCTGCAACTGTTCCTGCAGTCTTGAGGGGCCAAGGAAATGACATCTACAGCTGAGGGTGGACAGTTTCCATCCACAAGATATTTTGCCATCAGACTTGTGATCCTGAAATTGAAGATTTAACTGAGGAAAAGAATAACTCAGAAAAGAAGAGATCAGAGAGAGAAAATTTGAGTTAGGTGGTGGATTGGGGCCTCAGCTACAGTGGCGCTAAGGTGGAGCCAGGGAATTTGCATTTCTAGCTAAAAGGTTTCCAGGTGACTTTGCCGGGAGGCCGCACTCTGAGTCACTGACTGGTTTTGATTAACACATCACTAGTTCCGAATAGCTAGAACTGCCAGTAAATACTGCTTAATTTCGCAGGAGGCTAATAAACGCCGTTTCTATCCCCAGAAGATACTTGGAGGATGGCGTTTTGGCGGCGGAGAGGCTGCACCAGCTCCAATTCTCAGCCCCTCTCTGCCGCTAACCACCAAGGTGTCCCCTGGATGCTCCAAGTACCCGAACCGCGCAACTTCCTTAGTGATTTGACAGAACAAAAAAGGAACTGGAGCAAACAATTTAAGACCGCGACGGGTGATAAAACCGGCCGGGCCACCTGAAGGGAGCGTCTTTGCTCGCAGGTGGAGGGGCGAGGCGGGTGGGGCCACCGCCCGCGCCCGGCACCGCCCTCTCGGGCTCCGGGGGCGTTCCCGGCCGCAGCGGCGATCCTAACGGGCTCGCCCGGCCGCCTGCGCCCCGCCTTTTCCCACCCCGCCCCGCCCCGGCTCCATCTTGCGCGCGAGCGGGTTGGGCTCTGACGCTGCTCCGGGTCAGGTGAGAAAACTGCGCTTTCTGCTTTGCGCCGCGTCTCCTGCCTGGGTCACCTCGCCCCTCACCCACTGTGGAGTCTACCGTTCTGGAGACGGTGGGGTCCTGCGTGTGCCCCACATCCAGGTGTCGCGCAGGGGCCGCGTGGGCCTCCGGGTGGCGGCGACTGGATTTGCGTGCCTCGGGACCCGGGCTTCAGGGAGGGGTCGCGTGGGGTTGGGGTATGTACGAGGGAGGCCGACCGGCTGGGCTTGCGGGAAGACGGGGAGTTCCTGTTCCTTGGTCTTCTGTGCCTTTGCGGGATCCTAGAACAGTGACGCCCTGTCCTGAGAGAGGGGGACCACTGGTGGAGGGGCTGAGGTCAGAGGGCGACCCTGCTTAAACCACCTTAAGGGAGGCCCAGAAGGGAAACCAGCGAGCGGCCCCGAAAGCCAGATCTGGCTGGTGACTGGACTTTCTGGTGACACAGCAAATTTAGGGAAATGGGAAATTTTGTAAACCCTAAAACAGAATTCGAAAACCTAAGACTTGTACTCTGGGTTAGGTTTACAGTTCTTGGAAACTATTCTAGGAAGTAGCATCCCAATTTTGTTCCTCTACCTTGAGACCAACAGCAAACGTGTGCTGATAGCAGCCCATCCTTTGCGAACACTTACCAAGGAAACCAAGGTACAGAGGGGATAAGGATGATGTCCACCATAAAGGGACAGAAATGAAAGTTAGCTTTCTACTCTCTTTAAATTCTGTAATTTGCCAGCTGCTAGGGAGCTAACTTGATTAATTTGTCTTAATTACGTTCTGACTGTAATAAGCTACTTATCAGACAAGAAAGGCTTTTCAAGCACTAGAACAGATGAGATCTTTTTGGCTACTGCAAACTGAAGTCTCAGTCTGTCCATGCAGAGGACTAGCGATCTTTCACCACATTATTATTTTTTTTTAAAGAGAGGACACTGAGAGAGAGAATCAATTTTAATGTAGTTTTTCACATGGCTCTTGTTGCTCTGACACTTAGTTGTATATGTAGGTGCTGGTGTTCGAACCCGTGTACTTGCACATGCCAGGCTAGTGCGGTAACCGCCCAGCCACCGTTCCAGCCCTCACCACATTGTTTATCCAAATTACTGGCAGATTTAAATGGCTCTTCCAGACCTAGAGGCAGGCTTTGGAAAATTGTATCTGATGTTGCCCAACTTCAGTCACCCTTCCTGTTTTTTTGTTTTTTTTTTTTTTCCTATAAATTTGCAACAGCTGCCTCCTGCCTTGTAGGACCCACCCTTTTACCAGCTGAGTCACTGGGTGGAGACATTTTGGAGAACCAAGAGTGATTTTTCTCATTTATTAAAAATGGTTGTGGATGGAGAATGTTAAAAAGAAAATAAAAGTACCAGTTCACCAGTAGCATGGTATTCACTTGGGCAAAAAAAGTTGTGTAATTTTTTGAGTCACCCTGGGATTTGTTTACATTTTTACAAAAACTTTTAAAGTTTACCTTTTGAAAAGATGATGCTGCACAGTTTTAAAAGGGACCAAAAGGATATTGGAAAATAAGTTTCTTTCTTATTCTTGAGCTCTCTTCTCATGAGGCATCCACTGTTTGTCTACTTCCTTGTGTATCCTTGCAGGGATATTCTATGCCTATACAAGAAAACAAGTGTTTCTTACACATATAGTTTAAAATTATGCAGTTTTTCACCTTTTTTTTTCCACTTATGTCGGAGACAGTTTCATATAGTTGAGAAACTGTCTTTTTTTTATTTTAAACTAGAAATTGAACTCAGAGGTACAGAGGTGCTTGACCACTGAGCTATATCCCCTTGTTTTTAATTGAGACAAGGTCTCACTAAGTTGCCTAGGGCCTTGCTAATTTGCTGAGGCTAGCCTCAGCTTAGGAACCTTCTGCCTCCGCCTCCCGAGTTGCTAGGATACAGGTGTGCACCCCCACCAGCCCACCTCAGTTTTAATAACTGCATAACACTTCATTTTATAGATTTCCATAGTCTATTTCACCTGTTGCTTGTTGATGTCTGTTTACATTGGTTTTGTTTTGTGGTACTGGGGATTGAACACAGGGGTGTTCTCCCACTGAGCTACATCCCCAACCCTTTTTATTTTGAGATAGGGTCTTAACCAAGTTGCTGAGGCTGGCCTTGGCCTTCTGCCTCAGCCTCTTCAGTCGCTGGGATTACAGGGGTGCACCACCATGCTTGACTTGTTTAGATTGTTTTTAACTTTTTCCTGGTACAAATAATACTGTAATCATTTTGTACGTACATAAATTTGTACTTCTGCAAGTATTTCTCTAACATATTCCTGGGAATGAAATTGCGTTCTAGCTCTTCATTTAATTCCAGTCTACAAAATGTACTCAAATTCACTATTTAAAATTTAATTTTTCTTATATGTAGATAGCTTTTTGCTTTATTTTCCTTCAGTTTTGACAATCTTTTTAAGAAGGAATTTTTTTTAAAAGAGAACAGAGAATCAATTTTTTTATTGAGTTTTTCACATGGTTTTGTTACTCTGACACTTACTTAGTTGTGTCCGTGGGTGCTGGGGTTCAAACCTGTGTACTTGCGCATGCCAGGCAAGTGCCGTAACCACTGAGCCACCACTCCAGCCCCTGTTTTGAAAATCTTGACATAATTTGTCTAGGCCCTTAAAGGTAAGATTTAATATAGTAAAGAATGTAGAAATAGGACTTTGTCACTGGAATAATTTCATTTCTTTATTTTTTTAAAGAGAGAAAGGGTTTACGTTATCTGGTTTTTGTTTTTCCTCAGTTTAGTTGTATATGTGGCACTGGGGATCGAACCTGGATCCTTACACATGCCAGGCAAGCTATCACTGAGCCAGCTCTCCAGCCCTGGAATAATTTCAGACTTAGAAATTTAGGGGCTGGAGTGGTGACTCAGCAAATACAGTGCTTGCTTTGCATGCACAAGGATGACCAGGGTTCAAACCCCAGCACCATGTATACAACAAAGTATCAGAGCAACAAAAGCCACATGAAAAACTAAATAAAATTGATTTAAAAAAAGAAAGTTGAACTCGGCCATCAGAGAAGACGATATTATAGCTTTCTAAGTCAAATGGATGGAGATGGACAGAATTATGCTTAGTGAAGCTTAAGGGCCTAATGGTTTCTCTCATCTGTTGATACTAGAATTTATGTTGAAGCAGTAGGACAGACAGACGGCTGACCTAACAAAGCCTCAAATTGAATGACTTTCAGTGCAACAGGGGCGAAAGCTCCCTAGGGAACTTGGAGGTGGAGGGAAGGGGATGGGGAGGGGGGAGGGTATATGAAGAACTCATAGGAGTCTGGTGATGGGGAAGATGGGAGGAACCATCCCAGAAGCCGATGTTATTCCTACACTAGATACCCATTTAACACATGAGTTCTTCTGGGGGAAACTGCAATAGATGAAACCCATAGTAGCTTATCTATGCGTTAGCGTTACCCCTGGTTAACAAAGTTTATACACATTGATTGCTACAGTTTTGACAATGTTTCCCCCTCATCTGTATCCTGTATCGCAATATA
>PVKS010009362.1:0-19466 GCA_004027875.1 Aplodontia rufa
AATAAGCATGTTAGCAAATGCCAGAAAAATAAGCAAAAGTGAAATTGATTGCTTTTAAGCACTAGGACTTAGAGAAGTGGGGAGAGAGGCAGTGAGGGGTGACATTAGACAAGATACATTTAGTATTATCTATTTAACTTTATTCTGATGTTACCATGACAATAATTTTTGAATAAAATAAAAAAGTGAGTGTTGATAAAAAATATCAATTGAGGAGGAGAAATATTGTTACTTTCATATTTTAGTGAGTATTCCTGTTATTCCAAAAAATGGTCCCTGGTACTTAGATTTTCTTGATTTATTTTTTTCACTTATTCACACTATGACTTCAAACAAACCTATAGTGTTTCATGTAGATTCAGAACTGGGCTGTAATCAAATACATTATTTTTACCTTTTCCCAGAACTTGCAATAGAGGCCATTGAAGTACTGAGCACAAAGAACTAAGCAGTTCACCCTTAGACTGCTTTTGAAAACCTGAATTGTTTTTATTTTATCCTGATTTCTAACAAAGCAGCCAAGATCTGGAAAGCACAAAGGCGGTGGGGGTAAGAAATTGGCTTGTATGCTGTGAAATAATAAGATCATAAATAAAGAAAATTTACTAACCAAATTAACTTTAGTCTATCACACTTTCTGCACAGTAATGGACATTTTTTTCTCAGCCTATGGCATGTTTTTTACTCCACATTCTTGCTTTAGATCATTCAGTAAAATATTATGATTCTGTTTTTCTCTAGTATTAATTAAATCTATTTAGAATGGTTGATAAGTAAATGATAAACAGATATATACAGCAGACACAAACATATAGATAAATGCACTCCATTTTGAAAATAACTACTAAATTCTACCATTAGAAATTTATTTTATGAGTTGAATAGGTTTCCATATTTGTGAGAAACCTATTAAAATATAAATATCTTTGGGGCTGCACACACTTTAAACTATTATAAAGCAAAACCCTATGAGAGATTAAAAGGTTAAAAATCATCAGTGAATCATAGGCAAAACAGAAAGCGTTTGTGTACAGGTTGTAAGAACAGGATGGAGTTCAACTTAAGGCACTTGGATATCTGAAGAGTCTGGGAAAGCAGAGCCTGGGAATGAATTAAGAAAACAGCTCCCAGCGAGCATTGAACAAACGGTGGCTTCAGTATTGGCTTTATCATGAGGGCAACATGTCAGACAAAGGACAGCAGAGCCCAATAACAATGCAATGTGCACATAGGGAAGAAAATTCGGAGGATCTTGGCCACAGACAATTCAGAGGATCAGACCACAGGCAATAGCGGGTGCACTTTTCTTTTGGAGAGGAACTACCTCCCTGGTAAAAGGATCCAAGCTACATGAACCTGGGTTAAGACAAAACTAAAGCCTCACCAGGAAAAATGAGAAGGGGTTGATACCTGTTAGAATGGAAGCAGGCATGCTGAAAACACGGAAGATGCGCAATGCTGGACCTTTCTTAACTACAATAATGACAATCTAGGAATACTACAGCATGTTATGAACTAGGATGTTCCTCACAACAGGTGAATTTTAATGACACTGTTAAAGTCCTAACAATATGTTATGATTTGAATGTGAGGTGTCTCCCAAAATCTCACATGTGACAATGCAGTGAGGCTGAGGAGGAATGACTGGGTTAAAAGAGCCTTAACCCAGTCAGTGAATTACCCCCTGATAGGGATTACCTGGCAACTGAAGGCAGGTAGGGTGCGGCTGGAGGACATGGCTCATTGGTGATGCCCTTGGGGTATATATTTTATTTTTTTATTTTTTTTAAGAAATTCATTTGTTGAACAATCAAATATGCTTCTAATGAAAACATTATATATATATATATATATATATAAAAATTCTGAATATTAGATTTACCCCCGAGAGCCTCCCTCAATTATCCACCCTTGTCCCTCCCCCTCCCTCCTTCCCACTATTTCTCTACAAATGCCTTAGGTTGTATGTCCTTACAACTTTTCCGGATTTAAAACATGAGAATTGACCTCCTTTCTCAATGGCTGGGGTCTAGCTCCAGCCTCCAGAGATGAGTGGAGACACTCGACCCTTGGTTCTCTGGGTTATGTTTATTTCACTCAGCATAATTTCTTCCATAGCCATCCGTTTCCCTTTAAAGGCTGTGATATCATTGTTTCTAATATTTGGCATGGAGTTTTTCCTCTCTGATCCCTGGAACCATGTCTTCTACCATGATGTTCTGCCCCCTCTCAAGCCCCACGGAATGGAGCCAGTCTTCTGTAGGTGCCATTGACAGATGAGAAGCTTGCTAGTTTGTTTTGTATATAATATCACCTTATTATGAAGTTATCTATGTACTAAAATGTAACTTTAGAAGAGAGAAAGACAATATAAAATGGTAAGTATAGATGAGTAAATAAAAAAATTGGCATTTTTAATGGTCACATTCTTTGAATTCATCCCATTCAAGTACCTGGGATCACGCCTACATAATTAGGACAGAGTGATAATTATAATAGGGAAGGGAAGGATAAAGTGTTATGTGATGGCCTGTGTTTTTCCCAAGTGCTAATCAGCACCTTATATAGGTTATACAAGAGACTTTCAGTGCAAGGACAGTAGCTTCTGCACGCAATCAGTAAAATGTGATTTGTAGTTTCAATGAAATCTTTTCTTGACACCTTTGAGTAGAATCCTACGGTGATCTGGATCCCTAAATATCATACAAGTTTCAATAATCTGGAATTAATAGACTTGCATATTTTGGACATTCACATACTAAGCAACATGGGGGCCTTAATTCTCCAGAAACCAGAGCTAAAGCAAAGGCTTGAAAACAGGTCGTTTATAAGGGAGTGTGATCTTGGAGTCAGTGGAACAAAAAAGGAAACAAAGAAGGGCAAATGCAAAGGTACATATTCAATTTGGGCATAGTTGGTGGCACTCGGTTTCTCCATTCTGTGGGTTTCCTAAGAGGTGAATGGAATATGTCTCCAGACTGTTGGTCGAAGATAATATCTATCTATTTTCCCTGAGTTCCTTTTCTCAAAGCATTTCTGTATGAGATTACCTTTCTACACTTCCAGGAAGCACATCCTTGGGCACCCAGTAGCTCTCCATGTCATCTTCAATTGTCAACAGGAAAATCCAGAACTGGTGAGCAGTGCAAGATTGAAGGCAGGAGTTCATGGATCATATGAAGTACTAAGTCATGTGTCATATATGCCAGAGCACTTCGGGTGATCTGGGCTTCTTCTCTGTGGAGTTCACTTAACATTCATCCCCAAAGAGCCTGAGCCAACTGTTCCTTCCTCTTGGACCATGAATGTTGTAACTGTCCATTCATCATTATCACTGAGCACAGAAGCAACAGGAGATGATCTTACTAATCATTCGCACTCTATATTTGTCACTGTCTCTGTCACATAAAAACACCACCTTAATTCCTCACAGTATTCTGACACCATTACTTCCGGTGTTAGTCAGTTTTTTGTTGTTGTGACCAAAACACCTGACAAAAATAATTAGAGGAGGAAAAGTTAATTTGGATTCATAGTTTCAGAGGTTCAGTTCATGGTCAGCTGACTCCATTGTTCTGGGGCTGAGATGAAGCAGAACATCCTTACAGAAGAGCATGGTGGAGGAAAACTGCTCAGCTCAGGCAGCGGGAAGTAGACTACAAGAGAGAAGAAGGGGCCAGAGACAGATACAGCCCAAGGCCATGCCCCAGTGACCTTACTTCCTCCAGCCATGTCCCACCTGCCTACAGTTACCACCTAATAGTCCATTCAGATTATTATTAAGTCATCAAATAGATTGATCTACAAATAATGCTACTTCACTCTTCATTACTTAAAAGCCAGTTTCTGAACCTTGCTGCACTGAAGATCATGTTTTCAATGCATTAGCTTAGGGGGACCCAGACTCAAGCCATAACACCTCCCTGGTGTAGTAACTCATTTATTTGCCTGTGGGTATATTGGTATGAGAAACCCAGAGTAACCAGTCAGGAGATCCAATTTTAAATTCAATGAAGTCCTTTCTGTATCCCTTATGGAAACTTTTCCTTTTTGGCAACAATTATGTCTAACCCAGATTGTGGAAATAGGAAGCACAAATGATTCTATAAATGAATTAAATATGTATGATGGTGAGCGGGGACCATCCTACTTTCACCCCAGTGTTTTGAGACTTATACATTCTTGATGTCTGAGCCTTGGTATCATTTAGTAACTGTTGGATCAGCAAATATTTTGCATTATGGAAGAGAGAGAGTTTCAAGCATACAGAGCTGCATTCTCAAGCTTTGCAAAAACTGAAGCTGTTTTGACCATTCTTTCTACGTTACTAGAAGTTATTTCTTTGCCCAGTATGACTTAGAACCATGCACATGTCACCATGCTTCCCTTACTCCTATATGAATCCTGAGCTAATATGTAGAGTATCATGGATTTTTTTCAACTATTGTTTTTTAAGAAAGAGAGAGGGAATCAATTTTATTTATTTTTCATCTGGCCTTTGTTTCTCCAACACTTCGTTGTATATGTGGTACTGGGGATTGAACTTGGGTCCTTGCACATGCCAGGTAAGAGCTCTACCACAGAGCTGCCTCTTTAGCCCCCTTCATCTATTATTTGATTGAAGGGTGTCTTCCCTGAAGCTTTCATAAACTGAGGAAGAGATACTGGAGCTACCGAGGTATGCATTACACACCTAGGCTGTTAAAGCAAGCAATGTAGTTCTCCCTTCTGGATCTTCCTACAACCTCTCCCTGTTGGTGTTCATGCCTTGTGTAATTCCCCCCCACTGAATGCCAATGGGATCTGTGACTGGCTTCTAATAGAATTTGGTTGGCAAATGTGACAGGCTGCAACTTACATGAGTATGTTACATTGTGTTTCTCTGTCTTGCTACTGACTGGCCACGGATATTCTCCTTGCTGGCTTGATGAAGTATAATTGACTGTGAGACAGGAATTGCAGGCAACTTCTAGAGACTACAAGAAACCTCCAGAAGCTGAAGGCAGCCTCCAACTACCAAGAAATTGGGACCCTTAGCTCTACAACCACAGAGAAATGAATTCTTCCAATAATCTGAGTGCATATGAAAGCAGATTTTTTTCTTTGTAACTTCCAGATGAAAATACAACTGACAGTCCAGCTGACACCTTGATAGCAGCCTGTGAAACCCTAAGGAAAAGAACTGGTTGGCCTATGCCCAGACACTTGACCCACAGAAACCAAAGCAGGTGTTGTAGGACGCCCTAAGCTTGTAATGATTTGTTAAATAGCAAATGAAAATCAGCACAGTACATTGTCCATTATGTAATGAGCTAACGCTGCACATTCTCAGTGTCATAAGCTGGAAGACTGAAAATATATCTAACACAAAACCAGAACATCTGATTGCATGATAACTTGAAGTTCCATGGTAAAATGCTCATTCTTTCCTGGAGTGCAGTTGCATGCTACAGAAGGAATGGCTTTTATCCAGAACCCTAGACTGCTATGCTATCACCCTTACATTTGGGCTTTCAGAGGTTCCATATGGCTTCCCTATGTATTGCAGCTGTATTTATCACCATTTAATTTACAGGGTCACATGCCCCATGAAGCAGAGCAGATTGTGTTATAGAGCCCTCAGTCTATTTAGACTCCATTTAAAGCTGGAAGCCTTCCAAGTTACCCAATAAATAATGTTGCTTCCAACATCCAAGGAGACAATTGCCCTGCTATTCATCATAAACTGGGGAGGTACCTAATAAGAATTGTCTGTCGCTAAAAACATCACCCTGAGGCCAGGGCATACCTAGGCACCTTGGCCATAGTCACCAACCTGTGATCAGGCAATGTAGTGTTTTAAAGCTGAGCAGAATGAATCACTGTGGAAGGACCAACTGAAGGCCCCTATACCACACTGCCAACAGTGCCGCTGTGATGAGTCCGCAGCCTGCCAAGACCAGCGTAGGACTGGGTAGGGCTAATGGCTATGAGGCTATGGGCTGCCAATAGACTTGTGGCCCTGCACTGCTGTCAGTTAACCTGTCCTCAGCTAGACTTCTGCCTGGGCATGGTGGTGTAAGCCTGTAACCCCGTAACTCAGGAGGCCGAAGCAGAAAGATCACAAGTTCAGGCCAGCTTGGGCAACTTAGTGAGATCCTCTCTCAAACTAAAAAATAAAAGAAGACCTGACAAGACCAACACAGAGGAGGAAAAGTTTATTTGGCACTCACGGTTTCAGGGATCTCAATCCACAGATGGCCAACTCCACTGGGCCCAAGTTGAGACAGAACATCAAGGCAGAGGATGTGACAGAGGAAAGCATCTCAGGATGTGAGAAAGAAGCAGAGAGAGAACTCCCACATTAAGGACAAAATAAAACCTCACAAAACATGGACCCAGTGACCTATCTCCTTCAGTGGCACCCTACCTGCCGACAGATGCCACCCAGTCAATCCATTTAAGTGAATCAATGCACTGATTAGGTTATGGTTCTCATTCCCAATTATTTCAACTCCACACTTTCTTGTGTTGTCATTCATGAGCTTTTGAGGGACACCTCGTATCTAAACCATAACAACTGGGCTTCTTAGTGGTAGAAGATAAACGCACAAAATCTTCTTCTCAACCTCATGGCATGCCTCAGTCATCTGGCCCACTAAGGACATCACCCATTTGAAAAACTCCTGATCCCCTTGAGGGTTACCTGACACCGTTTATCGATGCTTATTATACCACTGGCACATGTCAGTTATACACACTTTATTTTATCAATGCTAATAAAGATGATATTGAGTGGATCAATATAACACCCTGCCTATAGTGCAGATAACCAAGGTCTTGGTATATTTTATTTAGACGGCAGGATAGATAAGACAGTCCACTGAATTCTTAACTTCTGTCCTTACCACACAAATAGAGTTTACTTTGGAACCACCTCCTTCCTGGCATAAACTGCTCTTCCCTGGAAGTGCTCTCTAGACTTGACTCACTGCACATACTCTCTCTCAGGAATCTTCCCATTCTTGGTCCCCAGACTGCTACTTTACCTGATAAACTTTTCCCACTTATTTCTTCCATCTTCATGTGGTTCAACTGCTCATTCATCCTAATCCTGAAAAACGTCATCCGTTTTTTCTCTTAATTTCATAATGCATGTTTAAAACTCATTAAATCCAAAACTCAAATCATTAATAAAAACAAAATGTTTTTGCTTTGTATTTTTTTCCCTTGAGGGAAAGGAGACATTAAATTTAAATCACCGCAAGGGATTTTTCTAATTTAGTAAAGAAAATGAAAAAATAAAAGAGGACAAATTTCCATATTATATGTATGGAATATTCATATTCTGTCAATGATATTTTAATTAGTTCCTTTGAAAAAGTGATAGTTTTACAGAACAGGAGTGATTTAGACTTTGGACTCAGCTCTGGATTTGGCTTGTACCTTCTTCCCAAACTTCATAACAGTAAATTATGTCACATAGTATCCCTTTTCAGTTATTGCAAGAATGAGATATATAAAAAATGACACACCACATGACAGTTTTCCATAAACTAAATTTTTCATCTACTTATATATGTATTCTCAATGTATGTTAGAACTAATTATTAAAGTTATGTTGCTGAATACTTTTCTTAGAAAAATGTTACTGTCTTAGAGAATTATTTGAATTAGCAAGGAAGGTGTAAATTTAATACTTTCAGTCTAAAACAGAATCAAATTTGTATAATTTCTATATTTTTCATATCAATTAAAATAAGAAAGTAAATTAATTAAAAGGAATCATAATCCAGAAGCTACAGAAATAATACTGAAAACCATATCCAATGTAACTCCCATGATATCATCTTTCAGAATTTGTCAGAGTCCAACTAAAACACAAGAGTAAAACAGATACCACTCACCGTACTTGAAAACAGTAAGATTTTGTGCTGGCAATTGGTTGCCAAGGTAATGAATAAGCCAAGAAGCCAATCAATTTGCTCTGAGAAAAACCAGAGACCAGGAAGACCTACAAGGCAGGCTTCTCTGTAGGCTGGCTTCTAAAATCCAAGAGCTCGGGGGCAGGGGTCACCTGGTGGAAACTGAAACCACAGTGGGGATTTCTGGAAGGAGCCCTAGAAAAATACAGCCAGTAGATGAGCGTCTCCTTGAGGAAGAGGTGGGGGCAGGGTGGACAGGTGAGGAGGTGGAGGAAATCTGTCCTCCTTCCAACTGTCCCCAGTGCTCTTCCAATAGTTAAGCCCACACAGGAGCGAGTTGACGGGGTAGTCTGGGCAGTGCAGTTGTCAGGGAATGGCTTGATGGTATGCACAGCCCCACTTATGGTCAAGAAATTCACACCAGTAGCCGTGCAGAGTAGCAGTCCAGATGATGGATGTGGGAAAGTTTCAGTGTGCACACAGTGAGTTTCTGGATTGAAAATCAATTAACAGAGTTGAGATTAAAGTTGAAGATATGGATCAATATTTTGATTTGTTTATGTTTGTGTCATAATTTGTTTTACCAGAAATAAATTCTAACACTTGCCACTTCACCAGGAGTTAAATTACTAGGAAAATTAGATCATTTATCTTAATGTTTGACAGTGAGTGTACAGAACACTAGAGGAAAAAAACCTTATTAGCTACTTGTTTTAAAAAATACATATTATATTATTATAAGAACAGCTAATATAAAACCTACTCCCTTCATAAATTTTTAAGTTTACAATATAATAGTATTAACTTTAAGTGCAATTCTGTATAAAAGATCTCCAGAATTTATTCACCTTGCTTACTGAAACTCTACGTCCATTCAGGAAATAGAAAACACTTCAGGAAACAGAGAACAGAATTAGGAAAGTAATTAGAACTATCAAGCTGATATCAAGCACTCAAGAAAATAGAATACTTAGGAATAAATCTAAAAATACATACAAGATATGTATGAGGAAACTACAAACTCAGATGGAGGAAATTAAAGAACTAAATAAATAGAACACATGGACAAATTCAATATTGTCAATTTTTCTCAAAATGATCTACAGATTTAATGCAATTTTGATCAAAATACCAACTAGTTATTTTGTGGATATTGAATAACTTAATCTAAAATTTGTAAGGAGAAACAAAAATTTTGTCTATAATAATCACCACAATACCAAGGATAAAGAAGAAAATTGTAGAACTGATATTAACTTCAAGACTTTCTCTAAAGTTACACTAATCGAGATGATGCGGTACTGGTGAAAGACTAAACAAATAGATCAACGGAACAGAACAGAGTAAGTTCAGAAGTAGACCCACAAAAGTATACAGCTGCTCCTTAGTTTTATTTTTTTTAAGAGAGAGAGGAGAGAGTGAGATAGAGAAATAATTTTATTTATTTTTTACATCTGGCCTTTGTTTCTCTGCCACTTGGTTGTGTATGTGGTGCTGGGGTTTGAACCTGGGTCCTCACTCATGCCTGGCAAGAACTCCAAGTGCTGAGCCACCGCTCCAGCCCCAGTTCCTTAGGTGATTATGATATAAGATTGCAACCAGAAAAAAAGTCCATCATAGGTTGGAAATTCAATAATTCACTTGAAAATGCACTTAACATACCTGACCTAGTGAACATCATAGATTAGCAACGCAGTGCTTTGTAGAGCACCAAGTCTTTAACCTCAGGGTTGTGTGGCTCACTGGGACCTGCTGCTGCCCACTATTTTATTGTTTATAAGTAGCATAGAAAAAAATAAAAATTCAATTTTAAAGTATGGTTTCTACTGAATGTGCATTCACTTTTGCATCATTATAAAATTTAAAATTTTTTAAGTCAAACCATTGTATGCTAGGGACTGTTCGTATTCAGCCAATTTTTGACAAAGGAACAAAGGCAGTACAATGGAGTAAAGATAATCTTTTAAACAAATGGTGCTGAAAAGACTGGACATCCAAATGCAAAACAGCAATCAAGATAGAGACTTTACACCCTTTATAAAATTAACCCAAAGTTGATTGTAGAACTACATGTGAAGTAAAGATTCATAAAACTTTAAAAGATAGCACAGAAGAAAATCTAGATATCTTGAGTTAGTGATGACTTCTTAGAGATAACACCAAAGAGCACAATCTATAAAGAAATCAGAACAAGCTGAGCTTTAAGAAAAGTAAAATTGGGGCTGGAGCGGTGGCTCGGCGGTTATGGCATTTGCCTGGCATGTGCAAGTGTGCGAGTTCAAACCCCAGCACCACGTATACAATGAAGTCTCAGAGCAATGAAATCCATGTGAAAAACTAAATAAAAATTGATTCTCTCTGTCTCTCTCTCTCTCTCTCTCTCTCTCACTGTCCCCTCTTTCTTTAAAAAAAAAAGTCTATTTTAAACTATAAAGCCTTTAAAAGACCCTTTAGCAGTTTCTTCCAAAACTAAGCATTCTCTTACCAAGAATTACATTCCTTGCTACTTACCCAAAGAGGAGGAAAATGCACGTCTACATGAAAATCTGTACATAAATATTTGGTGCAGCTTTACTATTGCCAAATTTTATAAGCAATCAAGTTGTCCTTCAGGAGGTATATGGATGAAAAAATTATAGTATATCCAAACAGTAGAATATATTTCACCGTTAAAAAGAAATGGGGCATCAAGCTCTGAAAACACATGGAGGAAACTTACATGCAAATTACCATGTCAAAGAAGACGAGCTGCAAAGCTCTATACTACACTATTCTAAATACAGAACATTTTTAATGCAAAAAAATGGAGAAAATAAAAAGATAAGTAGTTATTAGCAATTAGAGGGAAAGAAGGAATGAATAGGTGGAACACAGAATTTTTGCAGTAGTGAAACTATTTTATACAATATGATAGTGGATACATGTGTCATGCATGTTTTCAAAACCAAGAGTGAGGGCTGGAGTGGTGGCTCAGCAGTTACTGCGCTTGCCTGGCATGTGCAAGGAACATACACCACATACACCTAGCACCCTAGCACCCTAGCACCACATACACAACGAAGTATCCGAGCAACAAAAGCCACATGAAAAACTAAATAAAATTGATTCTTTTGAATCTTTCTTTCTCTCTTTCATTCACTGTCCCTCAAAAAAAAAAAACAAAAAACCAAGAAGAAGAAAAAGAAACAAGAAAATAAGAGTGAACCTTAATATAAACTATGGACTTTCTGGGTTATAAAGACGTATAGGTGTGGGTTCATCAGTTCATCAAATGTTCCATTTGGTGAGACTATGAGCAACGAAGGAGGCTATGCTTGTATATGTACCAGAGGTTTCTGAGAAATCTTTGTGCCTCTGCACAATTTTGCTGTGATCCTAAAACTGTTTAAAAATAGTCTATAAATAGAAAGCAAGAGGGCTGGAACAGTGGCTCCATGACTACGGTGCTTGTCCAGCATGCACAAGTACACGGGTTCAAACCCCAGCACCCACGTACACAACTAAGTGTCAGAGCAATGAAAGCCACGTGAAAAACTAAATTTAAAAAATTTATTCTCTCTGTCTCTCTGTCTCTCTCTCTTTCACTATCCTTCTCTCTTAAAAAATAATATAAGGAAGCAAGGACATGCAAAAGATATTGGTGGATTTGGAAATCACAATATCCTACCCCTACAGGTCTTTGTTTTGTGGGGTTTTATACCTCATTCCAAGAAGCAGCAATAGCTTACAATGCTGTGGCTTTTACAAAATACGTAGGAAAGAGAATCGTTTAGAGTCAGACACTGATTTGTACCCATAAGTTTGCAAACTATTGATATTTTCTTTAGCTTTGTAGAAATGGATTCTGTCAGAATATTTTTGATGAATTTAGTATAGATGACTAAAAGTTAAATAACCCAGTGGGTCATTTGAAAGTTAATGTTATGTTTAGTTCTAAGTTTTGGTTTTGATCTCTTTTCTTTATTGTCTTTCCAAGTTCTTTACCAGTTTCTTAGAAATATCAGCACTTTTCATCCCTCCAAGATTAGAAATATATCTATCTTTTGTGTGTGTGTGGTGTGTGTGTGTGTGTGTCAGAGTTGAACAAATGCTAACCTCTGTCCTACTATAGTTTTGGGGAAAAAATAGTTATTGCCTCTTTTGTGTGAATGTGTAAATTAATTCACTAATCAAAAAAAAAAAGAACAGTAATAGCATAGATTGCATGCTCATTTTACTGAGTACTAAATTGTTTTCCACAGCTCTGAAGAATAGCTGATAATTAACTGTCTTTAAATTTAACACTTGAGAAATGCTTAAGGGGGAAAGAAGATTTAAACTTCAGAAAGAATAATTAATCTATGTTCTTGTCTTATAAGGAACAAGCCAGGACAATTTACATTCCAAACCACTGGGCCTTAGGTCTAAATAGCAAAGGTTAGGTAGAAGGTTGTGACCCTTTCCTTTTGTTTTGGTATAATCTGCCCAAGTGATAGAAAAAAATTCACAGAAAAAATGGCTACAATGTGGTGCAAATAATCTGAAGAGCAGAGTAAAATTGCTTTTAAATATGTGACATTATTATAAAATTATCTTAATTAAAATCTAGTTAACATTCTAGTTATCCTAATAATTAGAATAAACTATTTGCTTACTACAACTCTACGTAATTTTATAATAATTTAAAATCATACATATTAATACATGTGCTTATGCACTTTTCAATTTATAATAAGTGCTATAAATTCTATATATATTTAACTTACATAATGGTTATGATTTTTTGTCTACTGTATTTGATTTATTCCCTACATGTTATTTTCCCTCTGATTTTTAAGTTTCAAAACATAATAGGAATACATGCTAATGAGCATGTATATACATGAATGTGAATATATATGAGCATGTATCCTACTGATGACTCCTTTAGAACCACCAAATTCCCATACCATGAGATTTTACATTTATTGCTATTGATTAAAGAGATAAGTAAAGCAGATAGGAGTTTACTGTTTGGATGATTTCTTATTATTTTAGTGGCTGCCATGAAAGAAGGAAAGAAAGACAGGCAAGCAGTACTCAAAGGAATACATTTCCTTGGACATAGGACAGTGTTTTACAAATATCTATTTTATGTTTATATTATATATTTTTTAGTTTATTGGTATTTTATATTTTTATTTTGAGATTTTGTTTTTAAAATTTATTTTTATTATATATGTTTATGAGGTGTAATATGATGTTTTCTATATGTAAATGTTATGAAATGATTAATTCAAGCTAATAACATACCATCACATCATATACGTACAGTATTTTGTGGTAGAATATTTAAAATGCACTGTCAGCAATTTTCAAGAGCACAGCTTTTTGCTATTAACTGGAGTTGTCATGTGGTACACTGTATTTCAGATCCCATTCCTCTTGACTAAAGCTTTGACCCTTTTAACCAGTATTCTACCAGCTGCTTAGCTCTGATAACCATTCTCCCACTCTGTTTCTAAGTGTTTGACTTTTGTAGATTCTGTATATAAGTGAGATGATGCAGTATTTGTCTTTTTGTATCTGGCTTATTTCTCTTAGCATAACGTTCTTCACATTCACCCATGGTGGTTCAATTTTTGACTTTTGGAGGAATCCCCATCCTTTTTTCAACAATGGCTATATTAATAAATAATCTCACAACAATATGGAAGGGCTTTCTTTTCTTCTGGATGTTGTAGTTTACATGAATGTATTATTTTATAATAGCCACTTGTCTAGAGCCATGTATTCCATCTCAATGAAAATATGTGCAAAATATCAGATACAATCATGACAAATTCTCTTATCATTGTATTGTTCCACTCATTATCCAATGATATCATGAAATGCAACTTTAAATTTGGTTCTGTTATGAGTTGGACTCTGTTCTTCCCAAAAAAGATAGTCGGAGACCTAACTTTCAGTGCCACAGAAGGTAACCTGATTTGTAGATGGAGTCTTTACAGAGGTAATCTAGCTAAAATGAAGCCATTAGGGTGACTCCTCATCTAATATGACTGGTTTCTTTACGAAAAGGAGAAATCTAGATACAGACACAGGCACACATAGTGAAAATGTGGTGTGAAGATACCCTAGGAGAGAGCAAGCAAAGAGAAAAGGTAGGAACAAACCGTTCCTCACAGGAACACAAGAAACCCAGTCTACTGAGATTTTTGATCTTGAACTTCTTGTCTCTAGAACTTCAAGATAAAATGTTTTTTGTTGTTGTTGTTTAAATCACTCAATTTATGGCACTTTGTTATAGCAGCAGCAAGAACTAATATAGATACATTCTTTTAAATTCTGCGTTAAAACTGGTACCCACAGCTGGCCTCCAGGACCTAAAACAAAGACCTCTTCCTGACAGGCTTTCCTTAAACAGAAAGTTTTTTTTTGTGAGATGTACATTCAAGGGAAATTGCAAACATTATTTCTTCTAAATCTCTCTCCCGTGTGCAGGGTTCTCTGTTCTACTTGGTCAGCACAGCATTGTTGATACTCATGAAGTATGGGAGACATTCTGAAAGCCAGTCAGTAGGGAACCAGCAAACCAACTGAGGTATATTCATTAACAGAATGCAGGACTGTAATTAAGTGGACTGGAGCGGTCTGTACCAATGTGGACAGATCTGATTTTAATATTAACTAAAAAGGAGCTACAAAAGTTGCAGAACCACATGTACATTGTTAAATCACACAAAACTACACGTATATACATTCACCTATGTGTATATATGCACATATATACACACAATATGCATTTTATGGATATTTATATACATAATAAAAGTATAAGAATGTAGATTGAAAGAGAAATCACTAAATTCTTGGTGGTAGCTGCCTCTGGGAAGGGAAAAGATGAAAGTCAACAAATTGGGGAAGGATTCATAAGGAAACTCAGCTTTAATATTAGTGCTTCATTATATTTATTAAAAGATTTGTACAGTGAAGAAAAATCACAAATAATTAGCTATAAAATATAATTCTTTACACAATACCAATTTTTTCTTTAAAGTATTAATTGATAAGGAATAGTTACGTAATTCAGTGCAAACATTATGCTTAAACATGTCTACTTACAGACATGAAAAATTCTCTTTGCCTTTCTTGGATAACTTGTCATTTCCTGTTATAATTCTTCCTCTCGGGTCCCTTATTCCACTGACTGTTTAATCACCAGTTCAGCTAGGAATCACTTTTTTTGTTCATCTCTTCTTCCTTTTGACCATCCTACATACATGTCTCATGTAGCTGTGTAGTTACATTGTCAATTATGGCTCATTCTCCTGGAGTAGAGATAGCCGTCAATGCATTGAACAGTATGTCAGAGAATCAATGCCAGAGATTAAATTAAAATGTGACTTTGCTTCATGGGATCCAGCACCAGAACCATGTGAGTACTAAGAAGAAAAAGCTTTGAAATGTACCCAATTGATAATTCTTCCAATATTGAGTGAATAAAATGTATAGAACATTTGTCTCACAAGCAATTGAAATTCTCTTTTGGGGAACATATTACAAAAAGAAACATACACAAAAATGAACACATCAATCAATTTTTTCAGTGGCAATCATAAAATAGAATTTCTCAACTTTCACAGAGCACAAATCTGAAGCACATAATTTCTATATGAAAAAAAAACTTTAGAATTTCCCCAAATGTAAACCCAATTATTAAAATTCATGAGTCCATTAACAAATTATAATACTAAAAATAATTTTGTAACCAACCATTGTTACAGATCAAGCATAGAGAAATAGAATTATCTTTCTACTTTTTTCATAGACGCTATTACAAAAGCACCACCATTTGAACAAGGGAGTGGAGAATGTGCAGCCAAAAACAGAAAAAGGAAGATGAAGCAGGTGTCTAGGACCGAAACAACAACACGCACTATTTCCTGAACCTTGTAATGTTTGGAAATCTGTTAGCTTTTTAAAATTTGCATTTTTTAATTACTTCACTTCTCATTCTAACTAAATATTCCCTTGCACACATAATTTTTCATTTATGATTTTGTATTCTGAAAACTGCACAAATACTTCCTTTAAAAATAAAACAAATGTCTACTCAGCAATGAGAAACAATGAAATTGCAGCCTTTGAAGGTAAAGGGATAGTGATGCAAGAAATCATGCTGAGCAAAGTTAGCCAAACCCAGAGAGTCAAGGGTCAAATGTCTTCACTCATTTTTGGAGGCTGGAGCTAAACCCAGGCCTGTGTAAAAGGTAGTCAACATCTGTATTAGACCCAGCAAAGGTGTAGCAACACATAATCAAGGGCAACCATAGACACGGAGGGAGAGGGGTAGATGTGGAGGGGAGGGAGTGGAAGAATAGGGAGGGATCTAGAGGGTGGTTCTGGTTTAAGGATACATCCATATCATATCATTACATTATATAAATTTTTGATTGTACAATAACAACTCCTTAATTAAAACAATTTTTAAAAAGAATAAAAGCTAAAATAAATAATAATAATAATAAAACAAATATATGTTGACTCAGTGTCTCATGAGCCAGATCCCACGTATACCTTTTTTCAAAATCATCTGACACAAGATGGGTGAGGAAGGGAAGTCAGAGTGCAAAAAAGACAGTGCTTATAATCAGTTGTGCTCAAAACAACTTATTTTGTGAATTTTGTAGAAATAATTGATTGGATGAAGACTTTGCTAGCTAGTACTTTTCTCCTGGGCACCCTGGAAAGAGCTTGAGTGATGGCAACTTTAACTTTCACCTCCATCTGCTCCGATGTAAATCCTTTACCCCTCCACAGAACAGCCGCCCAGTCCTACTCCATAATTGCGTACAGACAACCACTCCTCCAAGAAACTTCATCTGTGAAGTTAGTAAATACCAGGCACTGTTCCAGGTGTGGAGGGCGCAATAGTGAACAAGAAGTTCTTGTTCTGAGAGAGATTTTCTTCCAATTTGGAATCAAGTAAACCCAGAAATAACCAAGACTATTTTAAGTAGTCACATAAACTTTGCAGAAAATAAAATAAGTGATGACAGAGATGACCAGGGTCATGAGCCACACTAGATAGTCTTTGATGGTGACTCTGAAAGCATGCTATCATCAACGGAGATCTACCAAACATCAACCAGCTCTACAGATGTTCAGGAAGAAGTATTTCAGACAGAGTAAGCAGAACTGTAAAAACACAGGGCAGGATTGTTTCGTAGGTTTCAGGAATATAAAAACAGTAGTGTGCGGCTAGAGAGGGCAAATGTAACATCATGTAAGACTTCTAAGGCAAGATCAGTGTAAGACTAATTTGAAGTATCATTCCATCCTGAATATTCCAAAAGTGCTTCAACTCAGTATATTCAAACCAAATTCACGATCCTTCCACTAACATGGTAATGCTTCCGTGTTGTCCATCTCAGTTAACAAATCATCTCTTCAGAACCTCAACCATCTCCTGCTCAGCCCTGTAACACTTCCTGATTTCCAATTCTAGTCGCTTACCAAGTCCTCTTGATTGACCCTTCCTTCTAAATGTCTCTCATCACAGGCTCCTCTATGTGTCACTGCTGCCGCTCCAACTTACATCCCACCTTTTCTTATCAGAACCTCATCTCACTTTCTTAAAAGACTCACAGCCTCTGGTTTAATCCCTGTACGAAGCAACCATCACAACATTTCTAAGTAAACATTTGTCATCTTCCTCCTCTGTTCAAGTTCCCACTTAGCTCAGCACTGCATTTAGCATACAGTCTTCCCCCTTAGGTGAAGAATCGAGGTTCTTTAAATCTGGCTCTCGCCTACAACTCCAGTGTCTAACTTGTCACACAGATGAATTCTCCAGCAAAATCCAAACTGCTTCCAATTTTCTTGATGTTCCCACTGCTTCAAAGCTCTATTCTTTATGCATGCTGTTTCTGACATTTGGAATGACTCACATCATCACACCCCCTGCAATGCCTCTGCAAAATTCATCCTTAAAAATCCAATTTTGTGCCACTTAAAAAAGTAAATAATTCCCCGGAACATTCATGCTTCTCCCCATTCTCTTCTCTCTCTTTCATACGTACACATACCCCGCCACCATCAACCAAGACCACTCTAGTCTTCATATTGCCTCTGTGCTGTTTCTGCTGTATTTGGCATAGAGCATACATACCTTTAGAACTCCGTGCTGATTTCCTTTATGAGTCTGTGCTGTGGTGGAATTCTAAAAGGAAAAACAAAAAACAAAAAAACATGTTTTGGCAAATCAAAATAAAGTGGGATTTTTCTTCCACTCTTAAAATGAGAATATCTTATTTCACAGTTTAACAAATCCTGACAAACTTTTTTTCAAATTGTTTTTTTCCTTTTTTTTTGCTTGATCTGTGTTCAGAGATAAATATGTACGTGAAGAAACACACCCTGAGCCACAGCTTTCTGGAAATCTAAAAATGAAATAATTATTGGAAGTCACTAGCTTGACATCCAAATATAGAGATTTATTAAGTTTATAAAAACATTCCAAAGCTCTAGCCCTATGTTCTAATTGATTTTATTTACTGTGACAATTCTCCCATCACTTTTAACATTTTTAGCATTTATAAAACACTGAAACAAATCTCTCACTTGTACTTATGCTGGACAGAAAGATGCTGTGGTATGTTTTTCTTTCTTTTTTTTAAAGAGAGAAGGACAATGAGAGAGAGAGAGAGAGAGAGAGAAAATCAATTTTTAGTGAGTTTTCACATGGCTTTTGTTGCTCCGACACTTAGTTGTGTATGTGGGTGCTGGGGTTTGAACCCATATACTTGCACATGCCAGGCAAGCACTGTAACCAACGAGGCACTGCTCCAGCCCAGATACATTTTTCTTTTGATTTGATGACTGCTTCATAAAATTAGAAAATATTAGCAATTCAAATAATTGAATCTTTTATATGAACATATATAAATTTATTTAATACAGAAGATGGTATGACCATCATTAGATATGCAACTAATTTATATCTATATATGTGATATACATGTGCATATTGCAAACATTTCTAATAATCTTTAATGAATCATCACGTTTGGAAACTAGCCTATAACTTCCTGGTTATATGATTGCTTCACAACTCACTTCCCTATTATGTTGTTATTTAAGTTTTAATCTTGTAAATTTGGTAAGTGTGTGATAATATTTCATCTGAATTGTCAAAGCAAAAAAAGAAGAAATTAGCAATAAATTTGTGGAGAAAAGAGAAGTTATTCTTGGCTTTTTTTGCTGCGATTAGTATTTTAGAACTGAAGCAAAGTGATGGGCAGAGGTCCTCTGGATATGAGCCACCCTTAATTAAGCAGCTGTAAGAAACCATCAGAATGCAGGCGACAGCCTTCTGCGGAATGAGCTTCTCCACTCCTGAACTGTGGAATAGTCCAAAACACTGAAGTATTTGGCAGGATATGTAGCAGCTGGAAAATCCCCCAGCCACACATTTTTAAAGCCCTTTAGATGTTTGTGGTTTAACACATACATATCATTATTCTAACATTCACTAAAATAAAATGCAATCGCACTTGACTGAATATTTTATCTTATTTTATATCAGGACGATTTTTGTCC
>PVKS010009362.1:19566-64353 GCA_004027875.1 Aplodontia rufa
GTGTTTATATATGTGTGCTTACCTAAGCACACATGTGCTTACCCTTTCAATTCTTCCCCAGTAAATGATTGTATAATTACTTTTTTGGACAAGGAAATGGATGTGTATATTAGTGTATATTAATATTTGCTGTGATTGCACAGATAAAAGATTCCACAAAAGCACTTGCTTTCACTTAAGAAGTTTAATCCACTCATTGCCCCTCCAGGTAAGAATATATCCATTCTAAAAATATCAGGGGTGGGGAGAATCTCAGTGGATCTGGTGCAACGTCCTGTCTTACACTTGATGTTATACAGCTGTGTGCAGCTGTTTCCCTTAGTAAGTGGTAGTACTTATTAGGGGACCTCCTTCAATTTCATGGCTGCTGACTCCTGTAGCCATAACCCATTCAGTGAGAAGATGAAGATCCAGTGAGTGAGCACGGCACGCTGAAAATGTCATTGTAAAACTTAGGTGGCTTAGACAATGGCTCTGAAGATGAACTCTGGAGATGTAAGTCCCACGCTAGTTCTAATGAATCTGATTCTTAGATTTTGTTACTCAACTGTGGTGGCATTTTTATGTTAGTTGAGCACCTTAATTTTATTTTAAGCTGAGTGCCTTTCATGTAGCATGAAACACTATTTAAGCACTGTTAATTCTCTAAGATATTTTCTTATTCCATTTCCCTTCTAGTGGCCATATAATGGCTATTATAGTCCATCTCTATGATGTTTTATTTTTTCTCCATTTCTCTTATAATAACTAGGATGATAAACTTGAAACTTTCCATTGAAAGAAATTCTTAAAACTTTAGATAATCTTACAAGGTTCAAAGTAACTCGCATATACTCTAATAGGATAAAAAGACCTTATTGATACGTGTGTGTGTGTGCACACCCACACACATAAACATAT
This sequence comes from Aplodontia rufa, assembly GCA_004027875.1. Classification (NCBI taxonomy): domain Eukaryota; kingdom Metazoa; phylum Chordata; class Mammalia; order Rodentia; family Aplodontiidae; genus Aplodontia; species Aplodontia rufa. The sequence goes on from PVKS010009362.1 coordinate 20,467, forward strand.
TTATACTATTAGTCAGCTCTCAGTAGCCACAGAGAATAGATTCCAGGACCCATGCAGATTATAAAATTTATAGATATTCAAGTCCTTACATAAAACGATGTAGCATTGTCACATAATCTATGCGTATCTTCCTGTCTACTCTGTCATCTCTAAATTATTTTCAATACCTAATACAACACACATGCTATATAAAAAGTCGTTACACAATGTTGTTTAGGGAGTAACCGTGAGAGAAAAAAGTCTTACATATTCAGTATAGACACAGTTTTTTAAAAACAGTTTCAATCCACGGGTGTTTGAATCCATATATGTGAAACCCATAAATATGGAGAGATTACTATATAGACATAATATTATTAAAATTCCATCTTCTAACCTGGAATATCATTTCAAAAATAAAAAATATGTTCAACTGATGTTTTAAAAGTCTTCTCAAGAGCATTGCTTAAAACCATGTCAAGATATCTTTCTCTTTCCTTTTTTTATTCTTTTAAGGAACTGAAATAATCAGCATACTTGAATAGTCTGTAGCCAAATCATTGTATTTTCTGTGTGTTGAAACACTACAACAGTCAACTTGGTTTTATTATTCTCTCACATGAAACATTGGGAGAAAGGATTCTTTTTTTCCTTAGAGAAAATGGGCCTGGTTGGTAATAAGACTTTTGTTTGAGTTTTATTATGAAGAACTAAAAGAATCCCTTGTTTCCTCTGTAGCTCAGTAATAAAATGAACCATCTCAGAAGATGATTATTCCCCAAGGGTGATGAATGGGTACAAAGTTATTCTGAAGCATAGGGACACACACTTTTGTGTTTTTGTTTTTTCAACTAACAGATTTCCCGGCATAGAGTCATATAAATCAAGAGATTGTAATTCAGAACATTCCAAGGATATTATCCTAACTGTAGTTCTTGTGCTATTTTGACAATAATTTGTATTCTTTACATCCTCAGGAAAGCTCTATAAAAATATCTATTGCCATTTCAATATAACCTTTCCAAGATGGAGCCCCTCAACCACCCTGGAAAATAATCATGACCAGTTCTCTATTATTGGTGTTGACAATTCCATTTGTCTCTCCTTCTCTGCAGCATCATCTCATTCATTTCATTTATTGATCATTTTACATTTCTCAGCTATGAAAAATACAAAGATGAATGAGACACATTCTCTGAGTTTAAGGCATTTGTGGGCTATGGGATAATCAGATCGAAACACATGATCAAAATCCAGTGCTAGAAGTTTGATGGCATGCATAAATCAATGAGTATGATGTAAACAACGATGCAGAATATAAACCAAGATTTGAAGTACCAGGGATTGCTTTGTGAGATGATTAGCTTTGTGCTAAATGATAATTAGTTATACAGCCAGGGAAATATGACATTCTGAAGAAGAGAGCATTAACACAAACAACAAACAAAACCCATGAACGTAGAGTACAGAAACAGAGTCAGTTATAGAAAAACACAAGTGTAACTAGAATATTGAACCAACTCTACTTGCAACGAAAGCTTAACATGGTCCTGCTTTGCCTCTCATTATTCTATTTAATTATGAATCTAAATATTCCTCTTCCCATAGCTGAGAATTAAATTACTCCCATGAGTTGGAGTAGTTGGAGCTTTCAGTTAATGTCCCATCCCATAAACCCAAATTTCCAACCTGATTTAAAGCTAAAACTTCTCCCCTCCCCCACCTTTGTGCTTGCAGTTAAGGAAGAGGACATGCAAGGTACTTCTCTCTTTAATCCACATGTACAAATAAATGTGCTGTATAGCTGTAGGACAGTCACACTCTTTCCATTCTTATCTCTTCTTTTCCTCATAATATGGGTCAGAAATATGGGAGCAATCTCTTGAAGATTGCTCCAAATCCATGGGAGTGAATGTTCTGATAGACTTCGGGCTCTACCAGTGGGGACCAGGCCACACAGGGCAAAGCTGGCACCAGGACTAGTCACCACTGTATCACTCATTTGTGATCTGGTTGGTGGCTACCAGGTACAGAGCAAAGCACAGCTTGCCCCTGACCCATGCCCAAGGAGAAAGCTCAGCACCATGAAAAGGCCCAGCAAGAAGATGATCCTTGGTGCTCAGTGGTTGGAGTGCTTTCCTGGCATGCATAAGGACCTGGGTTTAAATCCTAGCACCACATACACAACTAAGTGTCAAAGAAATAAAGGCCAGATGAGAAAGATAAAATTTATTTCTCTCACTCTCAAAAATATATATATATATAATCTTTGGAAAGGCCAGGAACAGGTAAGTTTCCTGGCACAGATCTGACTTTATCACCAAACAGACCAGATATGCTTTGCTCACAATTGGCCATGGTGGCAGCTGACACTGTCAATGTTAAGAGGTAGATGAGGAAGCACCTGGCATTCCAGGCCCTGATGCAGTTATTCAGCCAAACACAGTGATGGTCAGAATGATATACATATCATACATGTATACACATGGCCATGCTTGGATGGAGCTGGTTTCCTCAAGTCGCAATTCGAGCACCTTGCATTGTTTAGCAACATCACTTCATCAGATTCATAAACATAATAAAACGGCGATCCATTTGCTTTTGCTATGGTTCCAAGATAGGTTAAACAAGTTAGGGTGAAGGCAACCAGGCTTACAATCAGCAGTTGATAGAGCAGAAGAAGGCCATACAAAGAGAGCTCTAGCTCTTGACAGTAGCCAGATATTTCCCAGGTATATTCTGTAGAAACCATCATTTGAAGGCAGGATTGCATGTACAGAAGAGATAATGAATCAATCTTTGCATGGCTCTCTGAAGGCACAAGGACATGTCTGGACTTCTCCCTGGACCAGTCCTTTCAAATGTTGGATTTTCCAGCAGATGCAGATCATACCAACACTAATCAGTTCAAACATCAGGTCGAACAAGAAAAGAACCAGGAAGTCCACTCTGGGGGATATTTCAGCCAACCAGTTGTGCCTTGAGATTCTTCTCTTTTGTACACAGTGTAAAGGCAATCAGAATCAATTTGAAGACAATATAGAGCCACTGAAAATACTTCATCAGAAGACAGACATCATTAGAATTGAGTTTATAAAATAAATGACTTATCTAGAAAACAAATTCAAAGAAAACAAGGTCAGAGGTAAAAAAAGAACTGAGAAGCTTTTCCCTTTTTTTTTTTTTTTAAACCAGGGAGGGTTTGCATTAGTAGTGAATAAGAACAAAAGTAGTTCTAAAAAAATCTATGGATATAAAATTTGCACTGCATATATATTTGGGTGAGGGTGGAGAAGAACATGTGATAAAATGTAAATCTCAAATTTCCAGTCTGAATGGATGGTGGCCCTGTTGACATCAACTTCCATGAAGGCACAGCAGTAGGTGGAGTTTAGACAATATGTTTCAGGTGCATATGGGACAAAAATGAAGATAGCCAGCGGACATTTGCATCTAGTAGAATAACTCCAGGCTGAAACTACTATATGGGTATGTTATGGTTTGGATGTGAGGTCTCCTTCAAAAGCTCATGTGTGAAATGATGCAACATTTAGAACATCCACAGATATGGATTCACTGGGTGGTCTCTGTAGGCATGCAAAGTGTAGCTGGAGGAGGCAGGTCACTGGGGTGTGCCTTTGAAGTTTATATTTTGTCCCTGGTTAGTAGATTTCTCTTCCCTTCTCTCCTCTCTTCCCTTCTCCTCTCTTCCCTTCCCCTCTCCCTCTCCCTATCCTCTTCCTTCTCATTCTCCTCCTCCTCCTCTCCACGCCCCTGCTTTCTGGTAGCCATGTCCTGAGCTGCTTTCCTCTGCCAGGCCTTTCCACCATGATGTTCTGTCTCACCTCAGGTCCAGAGCTATGGAATTGAGCATGAGCTAAAGGTTTGAAACCATGACCTCAAATAAACTTTTACTCCTCTAATTGTTCTTATTAGGTCTTTTCATCACAGTGAAGAAAACCTAACTAGTCTAAAAAGAAAACAGAAAAAATGAGAATAATTCATATTATGAGATTAGGTTATCACAAAAACTATACTATTATTTCTAACTTAAAATTTTATCAAATTATCAAAAATCTTTAACTTTTCAATTATACCAAGACTATTTATTTTTATTGCACTGTAATCACACATGTATGATAAAACATATTCTTATAAACAGAAATTTTAAAAATTTCTATCTATGTATATATGTAATATACACAGATTACAATGTAAATGAAGTAAAAACAAACAAAAGATTGCTTTCTGATAAATATGGATTATTTGTTTGGGGGGTTATTGGTCACTGTACTGTGATAAGCACCTTTCATCCTCTGTTCTTCACCATATGTGAGTTAAGTCATTTAGGAAGTTGGATTCCTTCCAATCTTAGATGACAGGTGTTCCTTAGCACATTACCATTCCATGATTATATATAAAGACCTTGGATTTATCTCCTTTTCTGGAACTCTGCATCATTAGGAACTTTATCTAAAGGAGTTTCATTAAAACTACCTTGAAATCCACACCATAAAATATTATACTAGTGTTACTTGTTTATTTTAAATAGTATTTAGAGCTATCTTTTATAAATGGAAATTGAAAGTCTCTTATCTAAGTAATTAAGTGAAGTAGAAGTTGTTGGATATGAGAAGAGACATTTAAGCCATGCTAATAAATGCCTTTTGGGGATGAGACAATTATTTTTCAGGTTGAATAACTGCTGTAGGCTTTATTGCTACTCAGGAGACTGGTATCAGTTTAGAACGTGAATTTTGATTTTTGACTATATTTTTAGAAGAAATTTATATCATTTTTAATTTATTTGACTGAATTAATCATTGTGAATAACAACTAAAGTTTTCATCTAATGAAATATAATAATCAGCTTCTACTATCTATATCTATAGCATTATTATTTGGTCATAGTATTTAAGGGATAAAATACCAAATTTAGCAAGAAATACAGAAATGGTGAAGCTGACCTCCAAGACTTTAACTAAACATGAGTATTTGGGGACTACTCAAGACCCAAACTATAGTAGTGCTCAAAAAAGTCTTGGTCCCCAGCCTAGAGCTATGGGAGATGGTAGAAACTTCCAGTAGGAGCCTAGTGGGAAGCATTTAGGTCATGGAGGACAGACTTTGAGAGGAGACTGTGAGAACCTGGTCTCTTTCACTTATTGGCCATAAATTAGGAGGTTTTTCTCCTCTGCACACTCCTGCCTTGACATGAAACCTTGTCACAGGCCCAGAAGCAACGAGGCCACTCAGTTGTGGAGGGAAAGCTTAAAACTAGCAGCCAAAATAAGCCTTTTATCTTTATGAGCTACCTCACGATTTTGTTATAATAATGGAAAGTTTACTAACACAAGCACCAACAATGAGGTAAGCCTTAATCTGAATGCTAGAGTACCACAGAGAGAACAAGTCAATAGTCACGTAGGGCTGATGTTCTTGAGCAATACCCATGTCTACACCATGTCTTCCTTCTTAGTCAAACTATATTGATTTTCATTCTCAGATTATAAACATTTCACAGTTTACAGAACATTTTACTAAATAAATTATAAAGAGAAAAAGTTAATTGTCCTTGTCTAATTGAAATGAAATAAATATTTTGTCCATGAATAAGTCATTATTTTCCTCACATATGGTTGCTTAAAACTTTTTTTTTCACTTTAAATATGATTATGAGTCAAAATTTATTTCCATCCTGGATTTTACTCAAACCAAATTATAGGATCATGTTCATATATATATATATATATTTATATATATATATATATGTGTGTGTGTGTATATATATATATATATATAGTCATTAAGTGTCCATAAATGTAGGTAACTACATGTGTCATCACACTATTTAGGTTAAATATTTGTTCTTAGGTATTGACTTCAAATTCTTCTTGAAGAGCAAAATTCATTTATAACACATAATCATAAATAAATCATACCATACTCCATTAATTATACAACTATAATTTAAAAATATATTTCAGACAAACTTGCCTAATATCTTTAATATCCTCTTTTTAAAGATGCAGCAATCATTATTTATGAAATAGTAATTTTTATTAAAAATCATTTTCTGAAACATTGTAAATAAAGTTAGAGTGGAACATTACCTTTTTTATGTTTTTATTTTTTTAAAGGACAGAGGGACAGTGAGAGAGAAAGACAAAATCAATTTTGTTTAGTTTTTCATTTGACTTTTGTTGCTTGGACACTTTGCTGTGTACTTGGTGCTGGGGTTTGAATCAGCACCCTCATGCATGGCAGACAAGCGTTGTAACCACTGTACCACTGCTCCAACCTGACATTACCAGTCTTTATCTACTAAAAATTAAATTTTAGTTGAACCACATGCTTTTGCAAAAATTGATTATCAATTGTCAATTGACCTACAACACACATGTACATGAACACACACACGTGTATATACACTAGAATTCTAACTGGGTTTTAGATCCAGTTTTGAAACATAAAATGATAAAAATTCTGGAAGAAAAAAGAAAAAACATACAGGTTATAGAACTGAATCTGTAATCTATAATAATAGACAGTACTTATAAAATAAAACTGAATTCAGCTGAAAGCCATCAGGGGTCAGCCACAGAATTAGAAATGGAAAAGTAATGAGGGGAGAAAGGGAGGAAGGGAAAGAAAGAAAAGAAGAGAGGAAGGGGAAAAGAAAGGAAGGAAGGAAAGAAAAAGAGTAAATCATAAAGTAAAGCAATTCATTGAGCTTTCAAAGATTTGGAACAAAACAGCAATAATATTTAACAAAAAAAATCCTAAAAATTGATTTTGAACATTTCCCATTTCATGGTACACTCAAACAGGCACAATATTTTCAACCCTTCCTATCAATGAAAAAGATCTCTATAACTTTCAAGGGAAAATGAGGCAGAAAGGCTAATGGGAAAAGGAACAACTTTTGGAAAATAAAAAACAAAACATTTCAATAAAAGAGTATAAATTCAGTAATGCAGCTACCTCTGGTGTTTTTAAAAAACTATCTGATTTGGGATTAGATGAAGAAGCAGTTGACAGTGAGTAAGCATGAGCATTTGCCAGGAATCATTCCTCAAGAAGTCTATTTTAAACTATAAAGCCTTGGGGCTGCAGCAGTGACTGGATGGTTACGGTGCTTGCCAGGCATGCATGAGTACACAGGTTCAAACCCCAGCACCCACATACAAAGCTAAGTGTCAGAGCAATGAAAGCCATGTGAAAAACTCAATAAAAATTGATTCTCTCTCTGTCTCACTGTCCTTCTCTCTTAAAAAAAACTATAAAGTCTTGATATGAATACATCAATATAGTTATTGCAGAAAAGGTAGGTGTATCAGTGTGGATTAGAATATGAAGATATAATGCACTATTTCTGTTCTTCTAGAATGGTGAGATTGGATGAGATTTTTGAGTGGGATAGCATTTAATGACAAAATGATTATGCTTATTTTCTTTATGTTTTACATGTAACTTACAAATCTAAAGGATTATTGTGCTTTTTTTAAGTCAACACTACCTACTCAAAAATAGTAGGAAAATGCAAAGGTTTTGAAAGAGTCAAAACTACTTTGCAAAAGAATAGGGTGGAACTTACACTATTAGAAATCAAAAATTATTATGAAACTACAGTAATTAAAACATTATGATGCTTGCATCAAGGTATACAAATATATCAATACAAGTAGGTTCATACATATATGACCACTTGATTTTTTACAAATGTAAAAATGTAAATTTGTGAAAAAAATTTAGAAAAATTATACTTGAAAAATTGTGTGTCTGTACACAGAAACAAAGCAAGGAAACAAAAATAACACTTCATACCTTATGCAACATTAAACAAAAAACCTCAAGAAAACTACACATTGGTACATACAGCCTAAAACTATCAAACTTCTAGAAGAAAATATTTGAATAAAACTGATTTTGAGGCAGGAATGTGTACATAAACAGAAAAAAGTAATTCATTAAAATAAAATTATAAAATTTTATCACTTATTAAAGAAATTGTGTCCAGTAGGTTGGAGTGGGACTAGGCCACCCCTGTCCAACTTCATCTTAATTAATGGCAACTGCAATAACCCTACTCCAAGATAAGGGTCCTATTTCCAAGTAAGTTCCCATGGTTAGGATCAACACATCTTTCGGTGGGGACAAATTCAATAAATTATATTTACATGTGTCAAAACATCAAATTGTACACTTTGACATGTGTAGATTGCTATATTTATCAAACCTCAATAAATTCATTAATAATTGTTGGGGGGAAGGCAGCTCTTATAAGCAAAATTTTTACTTGTTGTCCTACTCTAAATCTATTAAGAAAAACAGTCATATAGCAGTCTAAGAATATCATGTGCGTCACCTGGAAGAAATTGAAATTGAAAAAGGACAGATCACAAGACAATGACTGCTTTAGAGGCTACCATGGAAAAGAAGGGGAAGCTGTTGAGAAGACCCAGCGCATCATGATTGTTTCTAGCGGATGTCCCAGTATGTGCATGATTCACAAAAGGCTTACTATTGGAAAAACACTCAGCTCAAAATGGGTTACATGCAAGGCCAAATTTTGAAAGTACAAAATAATATTATAGGGTCTCAAAATTTAAAGGTCATTTCAGTGCATGACAATGTGATTCAAACAACTACATAAAAGAAAGAAATACTAACAGGGGTTAATCTATAAAGTTTGACATTTGCTGCTCAACAAAATAAATTTGATTAAAAATATGAAGATAAATTTATTTAAATAAAAATCTTTGAGTCACAGTGATCACTAAAATAATTTTATGTAAATTTATGAACATTTTAGAATTTGGAAAAGTGAAACAGAATAATTATACATTTTTACTTAATCCAAAAATTCTGATTTTTTAATTTTTTCTTTTTTTTTTAGGTAGGGTCCATTCAGAGAATTATAATGAAATATGTCATTGGATGTGATTTAATTAGACACAACGTGGAATGATCCTGTAAGTTATATTATACCAAACAATAGAGAAATCATTAAAAAAAATAGATTAAATATAGAATTTTAATGTTTTGCCGTTTAAAATGTGTGCCAAACATTATCTGGGCTTAATTTCTGAGAAATAGTTTACATAACAAGAAAGTAACAATTTCACTTTTAGAAATTACTGGATTTGTTTGTTCTTGATAATTATTGTAATATCTGTCCATTTGTATTTTTCTGTATTTTCTGTTCTATTTTTATGACATTTCTCCTAAAATTTCCTTATACCTACTTACTTGCTGTCTGGCCTGGTAGTTAATTTATTCATCTGTTATAGTCAGTTGGGCTTGGATCAGACATTACTAAAACTGCAGGTACATTGAGTCCAGAGGTGAAGTGTTTTATGTCCTGATGTGTTAGCATTTAGCACAAGATAATGCTCAGAGAGACATATTTTTCTGTGAATGAACTGAAGTCAAGTTGATAGCTGTCATCTATGCAAGGTCTAGCGTAGAGACAGGCTGGGTTGGTCACACAATTAACCTGTGTTGATCACTGTAACTGAAATCCAGCACTAATGTTTGATGAGTCTTAATGAAATATCCTTCTATGTGCCATTCAAATTTTTTACTGGAAAAAAATCCCTTAAGAGTTGGGTGACACAAAATGTATTTCATAATTATAAGTCTTATCAGACTAATATTTGGTTCATTATTTTCTCTCTCCCTAGCTATCCTAAATTTCAGTAACGGTGCAAGTCAATTTGTTCCACTCTTTACACTTTTGCCAGTGGAGAACTGTCCCAAGAGGCTCTTTGAAGATTACATTAAATGTAATTATCTGGTCTCAAGTGACTAAGATCCTAATTACTTTTGAAAGAAGGTTCCTGAATGATATACATTGAACCTACATTCAATTTGTTTTACTCTCACAGCAACCAAGGAAAACATTCAGTGACAGAAATACAATGTATGGTCTAATTTGGTATGGAATGAATTTTTTCAGCAAGTCTAATTCCAGCCTCCTAGCGAAAAGACTAATCTTCTTTTGTCACCAACACAATAGGTCAAATACTATATTTATACTTCTCAAGTGGCCTCTGCTATATCTCTTAGAATAAAATCACCAGTAGATTATCAGCACATCATGCATAATGTGGTTTTCAAATATATTACATTTAATTAATCTGTTTCTCAAAACAAGGAATAAGCTAAATTATTAGTGTTTTTATATTTAAAAAATCGAGCTCAGAAACTCACCTAAACAGAACATAAATTACAACCAATGCTAAGACCGAGTGTGGAAAATATTTACATGAAACCTGCAATTTCATGTGAAAATGTTTAAAACCCAGGTCCTGAGTTTGCTGTATGATACTTAGGAAAGCTTTGTGCCATTTTTTTTTTTTTTTTTTTGTCATCTTCACTAGGTATCCAGTGTTCCTAAAATAATCAAAATTTGCAGATGAGCTGTGATGGTTTTTGACTTAGCTGTTGTTTGTTTCTCCACATTTACTCTTTCTGGTTGCCTGACTTGGTCTTATACCCAGTTACCACGTGTGTGTACAACTGTGTGATGGCAAATGAGTGACTTCTGCTTTCCAGGCTATTAACATTTATTTCATTTTAGTTCCTCTCTTTCACTTAGGCAATGTTCTGAGCGCCTACTCAGAAACTACAACACTACATGAGACTCCTTTCAGATTGAATCTTTCCTTCCCCAGACTCCCAAAGATAATTTTAAAACTTCAATTAGAAGTCATAAACAGGAAGCCCATGGACAAACACATTCAGGAATAGATTTCTATCTCAATGATTGTAGTGCATTGTATTGCTTTGAGTTTTCCTCCATAGAAGTCTTATTGTTTGTTTTGGTTTGGTTTTGAAAATTTTTCCTTTTTTTTTTTAATTACTGGAGATTGAACTCAGGGTGCATTTCCACTGACCTACATCCCCAGTCCCTTTTTATTTCTTATTTTGAGACGGTCTTGCTAAGTAGCTAAGGGTGGCCTCAAACTTGTCATAGTCCTACCTTAGCCTCCTGAGTACCTGGGATTAAATGTGCCATCACACCCAGGTGCCTCAATAGTATTTTTAATTGAATAATTTAATGTTTAAAAATTAGGAAAGTTTATACAGTAAGACGCCTGGCTCCTGAATATTTTTGAGGTTTGGCAATATAGAATCTACTTCCTACAAGGTGTGAGTCTTCTGAACGCAAATAATGAGTGACCAAGGGCAAGTACGCATTGGTTTATCACTCATGTCAACAGATGCTATTTTTCTTACCCTCACCTATTTCATCTGTATATTCTTTGCTTCTGCAAGTTTGAAAGTGCAAGATATGATTAGCATGCTTCCGGAGAGCGTGAGTGGTGAATTCTGAGTCTTTCACACTGAGGAACCCTGGGGCCTCGTAAACTGCCTTCACCATCTCCATGTTCTTTCGACCAAGATTGGACTATTGTTAAATTCAGGGCTGGTTTCTGGCAAAATTCCAACATAGTTAAAATTTACTTTCTATTAGCCTACTTCCAATTTCTATTCTCATTTGCAACCTACTTTAATTTATGTGTGCATATAAATATAAATATATTATATATGTATATAATTCATATTGTATTTTATGTTTTTGTTTCTGTGTTCTACTATTTGAATTATAGAAGACTTTGGGTTAGCAAAATTTATAACACAATAGAACCAATCATTAATAAGTTTGAAGAAAATTGGTAAGAGGGAATATTGGTGAGGAGGGAGACAATGGGTGTTTTCCCCATGCAAAAGTTACATATGACATCTCTACAGTTGACTACCTGCCTTTGAGACTAAGTCTTCCTATGATTGAAATATGTGGTTGTGACTGAACAGAGTTAAGTTAACCCAAAAGAAGCATAAAAACAATTTTTTTGATCTGTATATTGACATAAGTCATGGCCAAGTTGTTTACTGAGGTCAAGGTCCCAATACCTGTTCAAAGGTTAAATGGAGTCTGGAGTCATTTGGAGCCTTGAATTTGCCATAGTTCCCTAGATGTGTTTACTGAAGAGGAGATTTAGAATGAGATGATTTTTATTTTGATCCCAAGAAAGTCATCCTCTTGGTATGACTTGGTAAAGTTAAAAATTCAGAAATTCCAAGTGAATGAATTGAAGGATCTTGATCAATAAGTTGGGTTGTGCAGGGGTGGATCCTGTGTCCAACTGAGCTCTGGAGAATCTTAACGTTAGTCCACTCCATGGACTCAAATGGATTGTCCAGTTGGACCTATAGCCTAAGAGCTAAGTAGTTGCAAAAAGGGTTAGATAGGAGCATGTGGAATTCAACTGGATTAGAATTAGAGAATGAAGATGAGGTAGTGAGGTCATGAAAGAGAGGGCAAAGGTAACATGCGAGACAATCAGTAGTGGTTAGGTGGATACTGAATCCGCATGCCAACTCCTTCAATTTCTTGCCATCTCCCTTACGCTGTCTCCTTTTAGCTTGTCCCAAAGTTCATTTGTCCTCACTTGTAAAGCTCATGTATATACCTAAGCCCTCCCAACCTCACATCTTCCATTGCTACCAATTCTAAGTGGCAAAGCTTCAACATGCAGGTGTCTCTCAAGAGAAGTTTTAGTGGGATGTTCTTATGCTGTAAGATTTAACAGCTTAAAACAGTTTTTAAATTTTCCTACCGCATTTCTCACTCCATCTTTCCTGTTGCATGGAGGTGTGTGGGGTCGCAGCTGTAATGTACCTTTGTTCCTGCTTTTTCCATAGTGCATACTCTGGTCTACAGTGGTTTTTGGTGATACTCATTTTGTCTTTTTTTTCCATAATGGATTGGTTTTAGAACATTTTGGTCTACAGAGCCTTGCTGTAAGGAAACTCAAGAAAAAATCAGTAAAAGGCAATGAGGTATGAGGCGAAGGAGAAAAAATGCCATAGAGGGTGGGAACAAATGATGGTAATTAAAAATTTCTTTAATTAGTGCTGTTGCTGGGCAGGAAAAGGTGGAAACATCAGCTAAAAGAAACAGAAAGAAAAAATATTGATAACAATCCTTTATTCAAATCATAATATACTAGGTAAAAATAAACTTATAGTTTTATCAGGGTAGGTTATACATAGATATATCAGATATTCTCTGGTGTCTAATGAAAAAGAGAAAGTGAAATATCTCTGCTATCAAAGCATTCCACTTCTGTGTGTCTTTCAAATTTATTTTGATCTAGAATTTACATGTCTAGAAATAGAGACCTGTAGTGACCAAACAGAATGACTAGCTCAGGTTATTTAAGGAATAGACTTTAGTTGACCTTTTTGAAGCTTACTTTTATTTAAATAGGGTTTAATAATGGCAACATATACTTAAATAGTAGGAAAACTCCATTTAGTATATTTAAAATATCTAACATATTTATCTTTTCATTAGTGATTACTTTTTTCCAGTATCAAAAGTTAAACCTCTATTTGATGAGTTTAATAAAAGTAGGTTGCAACACAATATAGGATTTGTCAACTCAAACTGCCTGTATTTTTAAATTGTCTATTCTATTTACAAAGAGCGTAATCTTCTAGTTAGTACTATTCTCATGTCTCAGTTTCCTCATTTGTAAAATATTGATACTAATAGCCAGTCCTTCATACAATATAGAAAATAAATGAGATTTATGTAAACTTAATAGAAAAATAACAGGAACATATCAAACCCTCAATTTATATTACCTAATATTATCTTCTTTTAATAGAGAGGGACAGTGAAAGAGAGAGAGAAAGGTGGAATCAATTTTCATTTAGTTTTTCATTTGGCTTTCATTGCTCCGCACACTTCTTTGTGTACTTAGTGCTGGGGCACAAACTCAGGTCCTTCCGTATGCCAGGCAAGTGCGTAACTGCTGAGCCACTGCTCCAGCCCCACCTAATATTATCTTAATACTACTATTTGGAATACTTTACAAACATTTCGTGACAGAATCCTATACAGAAACATTAATTCAATGAAAAGAAGAATTAGCTACTTGAAAACTACTGTTATTCACTTGGTTAATGCTAAAAATTAATTACTTTGAGTTTATTCCTTCATTAAACAAATATTTTCTGAGCACTTATATATTCTGATATTTCTACTATATATCATAGGACAATGATATAGTTTAGATTTTTAATGTCCTCAAAGCCCCATATGCTTAGGGTTTGTTGTCTGTGGTGTTGTTATGAGGTGGTGGGACCTTTAAATGGTGCGACCTACTGGAAAGAAATTAAGTCTTAGGACAACGTCCTTGAAGGGAATATTGGAAATCTACCCCTTCCTTCCTCTTTCTGTCTTTGTATCCAAACCACTGAGAGCTGATCAGCTTTAATCCATCTACCTCACCACGTCCCCCAAATAATGAATCAAACACCAACTATAGAACGGAAGCCATGAGTCAAAATAAGTCTTTCTTACTTTTAGGTTGATTATCTTGGGCATTTTGTCATAGTGACACAAAACCAGCAGACACTGGGTATATAGATGCAGTTCCTGTCCTCTTACGACTGCTTGACAACTCACAATTTAGAGAAGCTCCTGTATGACTGGGAGATTTTGGAGAGTTCCGAAACCTGTGCTTATAAAAACACCTGACCAAAAAGTAGATAAAACTCCTTCACAAGAATCATCTAGCAAATACTACCTATTAATGTTCCTCTGTACTCATACTTAAACATGTCAATATGAATCTCAGATAGATGAACTTTAAATCAATGCTCAATGCAATGTTAAAGTGAAGATAGATGAACTTTAAATCAATGCTCAATGCAATGTTAAAGTGAAGCTCCACCTCATTTAAAGTTTTTAATCATGCAGTGTGGTTTGCCCTAAAATTGTAGTAGTCAACTCTGCCCCCTGACCTCACTCATTCACTGTTTTCCCCTCTCAGATTGATACCTACAGCGGAATTCTCATTTACAAACAATGCCATGTGCAATTACTCCTCAGTACTCTACCTTTTCTAAAAAATTTGATTTTGTTATTTTTGTTGTTTAATGTCTTCTATGTATAATAATTAAAAATAGAAACAAAATGAACATTTTTTACACTTCTGACGTTTGAAATTTGCTTCATTTAAAGCAACTGATTATATAAAAGAAAATCTAAAGTCATTCAATTCATTTTTCCTATACTGATCCATGTAGACTAAATGGACTAAATCTCTTTTTTTCCACATTATTTCAGAGACATAGAGTAAAACTGAAATCCTGGTGAAACCCATTATATAAGTAAATGATAGGGACTAATTAGCTTTAGGGTGGAATTATACATTTAAAATAGTAGAATACAATTTATAGGCAGGTACTTAAATAACTAATTTGGAGTTTTAAAAATCTAATTATTTTATGTATAGACAAATTCCACTCCTCTCTTTTATTCTGTGTCAATAGGGTATTTATATGATTCAACTGGCTTGAGAAATTCATGTTAATTAGGTGCTTGGATTTTAAATAGTTGTTTCATTTTTTACTAATATCTCCCATGAGATCAGTCACAATTCAAATATTTTAAGGTCTTTCCTAACAAATTCCTCCAAGCTATGCCAAATGTTATTTCCCTTATCTGCTCAGATGAGTTCTCTTAGAGAGGAATGGGCGTACAGTTTACTCTAAAATGGAAAACCTACTGTCACAAAATAACAAAGCCATGAGTCTATGGAACATCTCCTCAAAATATTTGCTTCATACTTATAGTAATCTTTAGATTAAGTCTATATATCATTCCTATAAAAAGAGCATTCAGATTTCTGTGTAGATATTCCCTTATAAATTGTTGATATATACTATTTCATGTCAGCAAGAAAATCGAGAATTTTCCAACCATATAAAATTTAATTATGAGGTTTTCATTCCACAAAAATGACCAGAAAATCATACAGTCACACCAAAACCACAAATAGTTTCATAACTTCTGCTTCTTAACATGGCATCCAGGGGGCTGGTGAGGGGGCAAAGTGGTAGAGTGCTTGCCTGGCATGTGCAAAGACTCGGGTTTGAACCCCAGTGCTACATTCATGACTAAGTGTTAGAAAAACAAAACCCAGATGAAATAATAAGCAGAATTGGTTCTTTCTTTTTCTTACTCTCTCTTATAATACTAATAATACTAGTACTAATACTACTACTACTACTAATAATAAAGCACCGGAATAAGCATAATGAAATCATTTTTAAAAAGTTCTAATTCTAAATCTTTGTCAAAAATATGTATACTGCATTTCCTACATCTTGGGGTGATATGGATGCATGCAATTTTCCACTGGAAATGAGAACAATATATCTTTTTTCATGCCAATGTCAAGGTCTTATCACTTAGAACAAGGAAAAGTCATGTAAACAATGGGCCTGTTTTCAAATGTCTGTGCACTTGAATACTGGCCACGGCAAAAAGTAAAATACTCAATTTCTCCCAGGTTTAACTAGAGGATACTAAATCTTCCAACAGTGTAATTCAGTCAACTGCTGGGTGATGCATTTTGTTTATATCATACCAATAAGTGACTTAAGAAGACAAAACTCAACTAAAAATATAATTCTACAAATAAGTTATAACTGGCCAGAAAAAGATAACTATTGGTAAACTTTCCAAAAACAGAAGTTATTACATAACATCTTTTCTTTCATATGCTGATCATCAAATCAAATATTCACTCAAGAAAATTTACTTAATCTTTAAGAATGAACCTGAGGGCAGCTTTCTAGTTCACTCTGTAGAAATTAAATTAATCTACCCAGAGAGAAGCTGCCATGCTCTTACATTTTTAATTATCAAGATTATAGACTCTTTGAACTTTACCACAATTTCATATTTGACAGTTATTGCTTTTTTAAGTTTTGAGGAAAGTTTAAATATGATATCATCTTCTTATCAGTAAGTGACATAGCTTGATGATGCTCTTTTGCCTGAAGGAATATTTATTGATAGCTGCTTCCATGTTGATTTCTCAATGTATATAAAGGAGAAATTTAATCATAGTCCTCAATAGACATTTATTAGCATTTATTTTTTAGTAAATGCTAATATATTTATATCTCTTAAATAGCCCCATTTTTCTACTTAGAATCAATTGCTAGGAAAAAAAAATTCCTTTCCTTCAAAATAATGCTTATATATTTCCACATATTCTCTTCTATACATTAGTTATTAGTAAGTTTGAAGTGAAATGAGGTAGTAAGCTACAATAATTGAATATAAAATAATCAACTTATTTATCTACTTATTAAAAGGGATTTTCCTTTTATTCATAAAGTATATATTATTTCAGATATATGTTATCAACTTTTCATTCTAAAAAATTTTTGGAAAATGAACAAAGACAATGTAACTGCATTTTGTAAATATATTTTGATCTCTAAAACTTATGTATTACATACAACATAACTAAGTGAAAACATTAATATATATGTACATATATTCATAATTATATAAATAGCATCTTGAAAAACAATTGAAGCTATTAGGCTGCCAAAAGATAGAAAGAATGATAGAACAATAGGTTAATAGGTAGACAAATAGAAATTATACTACAGTTTATTTAATTTTTTTTAGACCAACAATTGAAACCAGAGGTACTTTATCACTAAGCCACATCCCCAGCCATTTTTATTTTTTATTTTGAGATACGGTCTTGCTAAGTTGCTTAGGGCTGCACTAAGTTGCTGAGACTGGCTTTGAACTTGAAATCCTCCTGTCTCAGCCTCCCAAGCTGCTGTGATGACAGGCATATGCCAATATGCCCAACTATAATGTAGCTTTGATAAATAGAATATGGCTAAATAAAGGTGTCTTTTCAAGTTTCTGTGGGGAAATGCTTTATTTTATAATATAGACTGTAATGAATTAATTATCTTTGAAAAAACAAAGTGAAATATGACAAAATAAATTATATATGTGAAATATGAAATATAAAATAAATCATTAAATAATATTTTTAAATTTGGGGATTGAAGAAGGCTTTGTGATATAACAAAAATATATAAAATACATACACAAATTAAGTCCATAAAAATAAAAAATCCACATAAAACAATTTGATAAACAAAATAAAAACTAAAAATTGAAAAAATATAATTTCTTTAAAGAGTTAATGAATGAATTAATAAATTAATGCCTTTAACATAGGTACAGTTCACATGAATCAGTTGGGAAGAGACCAGTTTGGAAAGTAACATGCCTCCCCACAATGGAAAAGATGCAAATTCAAATTCAACAAATTCAATTATATGTAATATATTTTGCCTACTAGGTTAGCCTAGTTTAAAGTTTTTAATAATACAGTGTGTAGAGTGAGGAAAACATGCACTATAATACATTGCTGGTAGAAATACCAAAGTACACAATGGCCACAGAGGCCTTTTGGCAACATTTCACAAAAGTGAAGATCAATAATTCCTTTTGCCTAATGATTCTGCTTCTAGGAATTTTCCAAAAGAGTAGCATACACATTCTCAGTGACACCTGCACAAGAAGACTCTTTTGGAAGTAAGTTAAATGTCCAATGGGTCAAATCAATTTTACATTTTAGCAGTCATTAAAAAAAGAGATAGCTCAGAGGTGGGAAGACGGCGACCCGCAGGAGGGCTGCATGTGGAATCTCGCCATGAAGCGGGACTCCACCAGTAGGAGAATGCCTTTCTGTAAGGTGGGTGAATGGCAAAATTTTTGCCTAAACTCATCAGTAGATAAGCAAGGAACTTTAGAGACAGAGAGGCTTGGAAACACTAAGCAAAGAAGAAAAATCAAATAGGGAACTAGCGGCTCCAGCTGCAAGGACCAGCACCCAGTGGTCATGCTGTAGGTTGGCACAGAAGGAGGCAGCTGCACACACAAATACAGGAAGGACAAATTGGCATGGAGATCTCTGATATCAGAAGGGCGGAACCCAGGGACTGCATTAGCACACAAAACTTAGACTCCCCCCACTCTGGCCACAGAGAGCCAGGGCCATCGCCATCTCAACGACTGGGCGGGTAGTCCAGGCAGCTGCCCCAAGAGTCTTGAGCTCAGGTCAGAGTCACCACAGTGGCTACACAATCAGTCATCTTACTGCCCCAGGACCCCAATGTTCCGACCGTCTGCCTCAGGAACTGTGTGCGCCTGGTAGAGCCTTCCTACTGGTTCTGTGACTCTCAAACAGAAGCTGTACTCCCACTCCCAACCGACATGCTCTGGGCAGAGTTTGCTTTTGTGACTTTGCCACACAGACAGCTCTGCAGGACCTACATGGGCTGGGCAGGGTCACCTTACAGGACCTGCAACTCTGGAGCACAGATACCGCCTGGTCCTCGCAGGCTGGGCAGAGTTTACCTTCAGTCTCAGCAACATAGGAATGGAAATGGCACCCAGGGATCAGTGCTTGCCTCTGCTTGTAGGCCCTGAGACCTAGAAACAGAGGCGGTCCCACAGGATCTTTGTGTTCCCAGTGGGACTTGGTTTCCAGGCTCCTTGAGTTTTCATTTGAGACTTCCCCAGCGACTGGTCTTTCTGGGGCGGTGTCTTTGTCTCAGCATGCCCCCATACTGGGGCTGAAACAGCCTTAGGTGACATCCCTTTGGGGCAAGTGAAGTCCTCAGATCACTCAAGGTTGGGGCAACAGCTGTCTCAGGAGAGCCCTGTTCCGGCCAGTCACTCCCCTATGATCAAAGAGAGACCCTTGCAGCTGCTCCAGGATCCACAAGACTTCCCGCAGCTCCTGGGGCCCCAGCTGAAGCAGGGCAAGAGTTTGGGCAGGCAGACACAAAAGTGCCCAGGGCTGCACCCAGGAAAACAAAAGGCTGTATTCACAGGAAGCAGGGGAGGTGAAAGACTGCACCCCCTCCACAGGAGAAGAATATTGGGAGAACTATTGGGAATCTGATACACAGTCCCTCCCGCAACCTCACCCTGGAAGTGCCTCCACCTGGATGTCAGATATGAACACATACCCACTGTATATTTTGACCTCAGCCACAATAACTCATCGCCTTCCTAACTTTCCCTTTTTTTCGTTTTCTTATTGTTGTTGTTGCTGTTAGTTTGTAGTTTTATTTTATTTTTCTTTTCGTTTTTGTTTGGCTGTTTTGCCTTGTTTCTCTTTTGCTTCTTGTTCCTTGTGCTGTGATTTGATTTGTGACTGTTTGTGATCCTGCAAACTACAGCATGTTCTCTTTGTGCTGTAGAGTCTCCCAGTAGTGAACCTCTCTGGTACCTGCATCTTCCCTTCCCCCTGGCAACACCTACACTTTATTCTGCTCTCTCTCAGCCTCCCTCAAAATCGTCACCCCAGTCTCTTCCTTTTTCTTTCTTTTATTTTAGCAGAATGTCTTACATCATCTCTGCTTTCTTGCTGCTCTCTCTTAAAATTCACAAGTTCCTCACTACTTCCTATCACATTCCCTTTGCTCTCTAGACTTTTTTTTCTTCACCTACATTGGAAAACTGAAGTGAATGCCAAATTTGAAAATGGGTATTTGCCTTGAAACCAAGTATAGTCTAGGTGCTCTCTTGTAAGACAACTAATCCGTTTGCTCTTATAGGTGGTGATTAACACTATAACAGTTATAGTTGGCACAAAGTAACCAGATCAACCCTGACTTTCGTATGCATTGGCTGTACATATTGACTCTTATCCCTTATTCTCCTGAGGTAGTGGAAATTGTAAAGGTCCATAATAATTCACAGCTCGGGGAGCCAGCCATTGAACTGTACCATCCAAATTGCACCCCAGCCCAACTAAACAAAGGGACAAAACTCCACACCCATCAACAAAGCTCCCGAGTGAATTATTCAGGCCGCACTCCCTGAAACTGAAAATGAGGAGAAAGGGAAACAATCCTCTTCCTCAAACTCACAATTCCCCAGCCAGGGAGTCCATGGACAGGATCCTAGATGAAAATCTAGAAAAAAGTACCATCGATCTGATTATTAAATCAATCAAAGATTTAAAGGAAGACTTAGGGAAGGAAATAAGAGAGCAATTGCAGGAGCTGAGAGACCACTTTGATAAAGAGCTAGACATTCTGAGAAGAGATGTAGCAGAGCTCTTAGAATTGAAAAACACAGTCAACCAAAGTAAAAGATCATATGAAAGAAATTAATATCAGAGTAAACTCAGTGGAAAACAAAACTTGAGCTCTTGAAGAATAAATATCAGACAACAAAGACAGGCTGAGCAACAAGAAAAGAAACTTACTGAACATGATCAGAACTTCCAAGAAGTTTGGTCGAGATGAGAAGAAATAACTTCAGAGTTATTGGGAAAGGGGAGAACGTAGAATAACCAACAAACAGCATAAAGAATGTTTTCCCGTTTCTGTCCTTAAGAGATCTCCTAACCAATTAATTGGGCCTCTGTGTTTCTTTCAGACCTCTACAGACTATCTCCTTCTGTGTGAGAAAAAAACATAATGGGTTAATTCAATACTCCAGGGAAATTTTTTGTACATATTGATCATGGTGAGATTGAATCACTTAATAAGACTGCTTATGGGTGTTTCTATAACTGTGTCAGACTTTCACAGATGAAGATATTTCAGGTAGAATAGCCTTTTTGTTGTTGTTGTTACTAGGAATTGAACCGAGGAGTGCTTTACCACTGAGCTCACACCCAGTTCTCTTTAGTTTGAGACAACGTTTTGCTAAGTTGCTGACACTGTCCTTGAACTTGTGATCCTCTTGCCTCAGTCTTCTGAGTCACTGTAATTCAGGCATGCACCACCTCTTCCAGCAGGGTGGGGTAGTTTGAAACAGTAAAGATGTGTGCTTACCTTAGGGGACTTAGAGAAACTTCATTTCCATGCATGTAGTTAAATTTTTGAATTGAAGCAAATGTAGTCATTTTTGATATAAAAATATTCTTTGTGAATATCAAATTTTCTAAATGGAAATGACCTAGCCTGATGAAAGATTGAAACAATATCACAACTTAAATGCAACATGATTTTTTAATATCTTTCATGAAAATCTCATTTTACTAGAAATGGCACTGCAGCTGAGAGAAAGCTACACATAGTCTTTAAAATAAAATGATATCTAAGTGATCTTGCAGTGTCTATTAGGAAAAGTTTTAACACTGCTTATACTATTTTCTTTCAATTCAGAGCCTATTATCAAGCCCTCACTGCCTCACCACAACTTCCAGTATTTTCAAATATTTTCTTAGAATAATAGGAATCTGCGAGTGGAGGCAGGTTTATAATGAAATGCCTATAATAGAACTTTCAGTAGACACACATGCAATACATATGAGAAATGAAAAATGTGATTGATCAGACACATTAATATCTGGAAATACGAATTTTCAGTTTTCACTTTTCATAATTGGCAACATTTCTTTGATTCGTGAAGATTTTTGGGGGCAGAATGCTAGCGACTTGGGGAAGGGATAGGTGATAACATCTAAATGCAGGAAGACTTGACCTGCATTGAGGTCAGTCTGGACTGCTGTCCAAGGACTGCAAAGCAGAAGGGCTCACATTAGCACTCCAACTGCTACATGCGCAGTTATGACGGGAGTCGTGTACTAATTACATTCACACACCGTCTTCATTTTTATGTGGCTGATTCAACTGCTTTAAATAATATCAGGTCACAAAGTTCACCAAAGCAGTATTTATCATGATTTAATTTTAGCAGTTTGGACATACAACTGAATTGTTCCTTGAAGGGAAAGGGAATTGGAGGTTAGAAAAGTTTAGCCTTGTTTTTTTTTTTTCATTTATTTTGTAAAATCCCACCTGAAAAATATGACTTGCCCTGGAGGACGTACGTTGGTTCCTGTAACAGCTGCTGATCGATGCAATTTAGATTATTGGTTTTTGAATCATAGAGGGTCTGCTTACCAAAATGACTATGTCTCATTTTCTGTTGTTTTCCTTAGGTCTGCTGTCATAGGTCAGTTTCTAATCATTTATGGTGATTCATCTAGAGGAAATAGGTAATCCTTAGAACCTTTAGCCATTTCAGCATTATGATTTTATGTAATGCTCCTTTCTCAACCATGTTGTGAGAATAAAGAATTGTGGTGAGGTTAAACAGAAAAAGAGTACATTTTGTGGGCCCCTCCAAATTCAAGTTTTGGAAGCTCAGGGGAAGGTGTTTGGATCATGGGGGCAGAGTCGTAGGTGGATTAGTGCTTTCTTTGTTTGATTTCTCATTCTGGTGGGACTGGATTAGTTACTGTGAGAATGGGTTGTTATAAAGGTCTACCTTTCGTGGTCTCTCTCTTTCACATGTGCCTGCTTGCTCTATCACTTTCTCCTACAAATTGAAAGAGCACAGACCCTCATTAGATGTGGTTGACTAATCTTGAACTTTCAAGCCTCTGGAATTGTAACAAAAACAAACCTATTTTCTTTATAAATTATTCAGTCTCAGGTAAACTGTTACACCAACAGAAAAGCTGAGACATAAACATGTTGTCTTTATTTTGCTATTGCATAGTAAACCCTTGCTACTCATGAAGGAGTGTCTGGAATTCATAAATACCATCATTTTGGAGACCAATGATGAGTCACTGGAAACCTACTATGACTTACCAATATAATGAGTTCCTCCCATAGGCCAGCCCCATGGGTCACTTTCATACATTATCACAAGAAACTCACCCAGCTTGATAAGTTAAATATTTTCAATACTATCCAGATTTACATTGCATCATATACCTCATTGTTGACTGTGAGAAGTAGAGAAGGAATTTTAATTCTTAAAATCAAGATGAAACAACAGAGTTAGTATTCTTTTTTAGTGTTCAGTACAAGCAGATGTTTATCCTTTTTGAGTCATGAATCTTCTGAGACTCTAATGAATTAACATTATCAGATGACAAAATGTCCATTGCCTATTACCTATAAATTATGAAGATTGATAGTATTCCCAAAGCTTTGAGGTTGATATTTGTATAACATTTCAGTTTCTAAGGTGACTCTAGGTCTTTGTTCCTCCACTAAATACCAATGTGGCCTCCAGCAAAATACTATTTGTCTCTTTTTTGTTTTACCAAGAAGTTATGCATCAAATATCCTTTGGGCTCTAAAATTCTTTGGTATTGTGTGCATTATTTGAATTAAAAGAGCATCTTTTTCCTCACTAATACCACCATTAGTACAGAATTTTATAACAATTGTTTTTCTGTTGTTTGCGTGACTTCACTTGATCGTTTGTAAATGATAACCCAATAGCAAAGACTCATGTACCACACACACCCACATATACACTGTTTTAGTCAGCTTTTACGTCACTGTGATCAAAAGACCTGACAAGAACAATTTTCAAGGAAGAAAATTATATTTGGGAGCTCACAATTTCAGAGGTCTCAGTCCATTGACAGTGGAGTCCATTCCTCGGGGCTCCAGGGGAGGCAGAACATCATGGCGGAAGGGTGTGGTGGAGGAAAGCAGCTCAGAACATGGCACCAGGAAGCAGATTGAAAGCTCTCACCACAAACCCCAAGTGCCCACCTCCTCTAGCCACAGCTTACCTGCCTGCACCTTCCACCTAGTTAATCCCTATCAGTATATTAATGCATTGATCAGGTTGAGGCTTTCATAACCTAATCACTTCACCTCTAAACTTCCTTGCATTGTCTTACACATGTGCGTTTTTGGGAAACCTCATATCTAAACCACAGCACACACCTAAGTGCAGATTTACTTATAGAGCTACCACTTGGCCTTATTTAATAAACACATTTTTTCAACTTTTCTCAGCAAAATCTTGTGGTATTTTTTAAATTTGAATCTCATGATCTTCTTGACATTTCAAGACAGTCACTTAGCTGGCAAATCATCCTAGCTATCAATTCAGTATTCATTCTCTCACTCTTTAATGCATGTATATTCAGTATCTGACTATTAAGAAGTGACTCAAAGCTAAAAATGAAAAAATAAAGTTGTCTCACTGGGAAAAAGTATAAATCAGTTGAGAAATAAAACCTTAAACAACTACCATGTGAAAGGAATCTTACAGAAAAAGCTAAAATATTCTGTAATCACCTTTTCTAATCCCTGTCTACTCCTGATGACAGTTGTCATACATCCTCCAGAATTTCTTTTACTTTTTTTTAATTTTAGGGACAATTAGAAATATATTATTTTATGTATAAATGTTTGTAAAAGAATGTGTCCTAGGGGCTTTGACACACATCTTTAAAACCAGTGACTTGGAAGGCCAGGGAGAAGGATCATAATTTCAAGGTTAGTCTCTGTAATTTAGCAATACCCTTTCTTTAAACAAAAAATTAAAAGACGAAGTAAGTATTTCAGAGGCAAATCACCCCTTGGTTCAATCCCCAGCATGCCAAAATGAGTGTCTTTCATGCATGGCATCAAATCATTTATATTGTGCATCTTGAATTTTGCAATTCTTATGACTTCATGTCAGTACATGTAGATCGACTTACCATTTTAGAATGAAGCTTAGTCTTCCATAGTGCGTTTAACCAGAATGTGTTCGTAACCCTTCTGCAGAGAGTCCTGCAGAGCCCTCTGTGTCCGGCTCTTTGAAGATGTAAAGCAATTTTCTCTGGCATGCATCTTGCCAAATAGAATCCGGAGTGGTAGAGTGCTTGAAGATTTCATTCCTCTAAATTTAACGAGTTTTTCTTTCATAGAGGTTGTATCAATTCTCATTTTTAAACATTTTAGGAGGATCCATTTCTCTCTATCCTCCCTTACACTTGAAATTATCAAACAATAGCACTTGGTAATTGGATAGTTAAAAAAAATCCCAATTGCCATTTTAACATGCAGTCCTCTGATTATTAACGAGATAGAATATATATTTGTAAGTTTTTAAAACATAATTTTATAGGACTAGAACAGTGGCTCAGCAGAGGAACATTTGCCTGGCCTGTACAAGGACCCAAGTTTGAAATCCAGCACCACATACACAAATGTGTCGAAAAAACAAAAACCAGATGAAAATCTATATAAAGTTGATTCTCTTTCTCTTAAAAAAAACTTTAAAAAATAATTTTATGCCACATTGAATAGATTTATCCATGAATATGCTATTTGTGTACAGATTATTTGATGTTTTGTCATTTAGTTATTCTATATAATAACCAGTTCTTTTTTCTGATATCAGTAGTATGGAATGGGAAAGGCAAATTCTTCTTTTAGTGGTATTATGATAGAGCCATTTACCTCCTTTGTAAGAGACTCTAAGGTAAAAAGAAGTGCTATGGCCTATAAGATAACATGGGGCTCCATCTACTCTAGGGACCAAAGTCTCAATTCATTACTAATTTATCAATGGCAGAGCGGTTAGGAAACACTGGGCTTCTGCATAATCTTAAGTGTTTCCTCTCTAACAGTGTTAATTCTCTTTTCCTATCATAACCTTTGCCATAAAGTTGATATCCCCTGGTAGAATGCAGGGTTGCATTGTGAGACAAAGTGCCATGTGGTCCACTCTGAAAGCCAGCAGCTCCCTTCTGTCACATTCACCTGCTTTGATGGAGAGTGGATGCCGACTTTATTCTCTGGGTACATTCTGGTAACGGTGTTGGTAGAGCTTGGTGATAGGTCCAGAGTGGAGGTGAAGGAAAAAAGTGTTCCGGAACCACTGGTGGGTTCTGGGCTTGGAAGATGTTGCATATCTGATGTGCCACAGCAATGTCCTCCTGAAATGGAGGGCATTCAAGGATGCTTTCAGCTTTTAGGATACAGGTCAGGCAAATCCATGACACTAGATGGAGGGAGCACTGATATCCATACATACAGGACACAGTTCCAGAATTACTTTCTCCACACAGAACATAGTAGGATTTACTCTGGGTAATATTGAGAGGATGAAAGTTGTTGGGGCTGCTTTTGTGAAAAAAAAAAATTGTCTACTTTGCCATGTTTGTTCGGTGGCTCCTTATTCCCTGATGTCCCCTTTCGCATTCTTCCCTGCAAAGCTGTTAGCACCTATGCATTCAGGTTGCCCATTGGTTACTCACTCCTGACAAGTCACCTGTCTCTGAAAATATCTCAGTGCGCCAAATACCCGCCTGCTTTTACTGTAACTTCTACTTCTTTCTTCTTGACGAATCAGAGCTGGTAACAAAGCTTTGTTGGAGTAGCAATGATGATTGTGTCCTTCTTCAGATTCCTAGCAATACCCGCATTTAACAGCCTAAGTGAATGGTCTGGGGTGAATTTCAGGCTCTGTGTTAGAGCAAAGTTTCAACCACTGTAAAGTGCAGGCTCTGCAGTCCTCCCACACTTTTTAAATTGCCCCAGTAATGATGCTTCTGGCCCTGCTCGCTCCTAATTCTGTCAGTATTTGACCCCACAGCGAGGAGCGAAACCAATATTGATGTTGCACATTATATGCTAACCTGACTAATATGCTTCCAAGGGTGCACTTTCCTGTTTCTGAATTATGCTGGCACTCTGTTTATCAACCACTGGTTCTCCCTGAGTTTTTATCATTTTGCCTTTAATTAACTTGACAAGAGGGTAAGCAGGAAATAAAGCGCATTACTGCAAACTCTTCTGCTAACAGCAGTTCATGGAAGTATTTGGTAGCAGGAAGATACAGAAAAAATACATACTTTCAGTTATTTGAATATTTGAACTATACAAGTTATCTGAGTTCACCTCACTTTAGTAGTTCAGAATTAATTATATCTGACTCATTGAATATTAAACCTAATCTTATGTCACCTAAACGGTCTCAAGACACGTATGAGGTGCTATAGTAATGATATAATACATTTAGATGATCTGTATATTCAAAAAGGCTAGAATTCCTATGTGAGAATTACAATGTAACTGTAAGAATGTGTTACTAATATGTGAGGCCAGATTTTATTGTCAGACCTAGAAAACAGTCACAATGACAACGTAAATGTGTATAATGAAAACATTGACCTTGCCTGACAAACCGCATGTGTGTGGCATACGTGTGGAGGAAGAAACAGTAACGGAGGTACTTTGACTGCAAGTCCTCAGAATATATAACTTTATGGATTCCTTCACTGAAGCTTCTGGGAATGTGGGATTTATAGACCATTGCTGGGGCTTTTTTACAAGGTCTTATTTTTATTATAGTTTTACATATTGAAGAGGTTTGTTGTTAGAACATTGCTGTTTTTGTAATTTTAAAAGTCTGTCATTCTAGTACAATCTTTTTTTCCCCATATTGTTGGTAAGAATTTTGATTCCCCCCGCCTTGCTTTGACTTCTAAAGAAAGGTCACTCTCTACAATGAATCATTACAGAGTCCCTGATACATGTTATTTCTCAGAACCACTTTCAAAACTGTTCTCTCATTTTAGGTATTTACACATGAGATATATAATGGGTTGTCCTTGAATATTTTATAGATATGTAAATTGATGCCCAAAGAGGTTATATGTCTTGCCTAAAGCACTAATATCAGTATTAGAACCTCATTTTCTCTTTTTAACTGAATACATTTTCCACTGGTTATATTGCTTTCTAGAATAACACTCATCCCTTCTCATTTTATACACACACACACACACACACACAATTTTAACTTTTGCCCTCTCATAGTAGTACCATGTTACTACAAGATAGTTTAAATTTTATTTTGTCACCTCTCGAATTTATCATACATCCCCTTTGTATCTTTATTTCCCATTAGCAATCTAATTCTTAGATAGCATCTCTGTTTTCAGTATACACAATTCCACAATTTTCTTGGCCTCTGTTTCCCTCTCCTTTTTCTTTATCATTTGAAATATCAATGAAATAAAATATCTTAGCCATTATCTTTACTCATCTTTTATCAACACACACACACACACACACACACACACACACAAACCATTGCATAAACTTGGAACATTATGTAAGTGTGATTAGGGATAATATTTAGTGACATTTTGGAAGACAAAGATAAATGATTTACCAGATCTAACAATGCAAGAATTTGAGAGGATTTAGAGAATGTGTGCTCAACAGTAATAGTTAAATATATAATATGTACAGACCCATAAGTGAACAGCTCCTCAGAATCACAGGATATTTTAACAGTGACTCTTATAAAAAAAAGATTGGAAAAATATTCATAATATAATCAATTTAAGTATTAATATTTTTTTAATTTATCCATCAACACAATCTAAGACAGGTATCATTTCCTACCTAATCAATTCTCCTTAATCTTATTCTTACTTCTACCTTCAGTGATACATCTGAACATCAAGACAAAGACCAAATTCTCCATTAAGTTTTATGTGATACAACCTTAAATCTACTTGCAGCCATCCTGAACCAATGGCTCCCTCTGACTGAAACACTCTTCTTCTAGGATGTTATGCCTAGTAGGCTCAAAGTTAGCAATCACTCCATCTTCAGCACCTCCCCTGAAAATACAGGGAAGGTGAGCCAGTAATACCCGGAATAAATTCCTGTTAAGATTTATTTAATTAATTGAAATTATATGCCTGTCTTTGTTCCCACTGAGCCATCAACTCCTCAGGAGAACACAGTGACTTGTTCATCAATATGTCTTTGTATCTAACAAATGGGTTCAATAAGCATTGCATTAGTGAATGAATGCCTTTAGTTACATTTTATCTGATCATATTGTGTATCATGAATATCTTGGAAAATACATTTGCAGTCAGCATTGTGGATAACGCACATAGTGAATTTCTATGTGTCTATATATGGTCATTTCTGTCCATGCAAATTGGTATATATTTATACAAATTAAATTGTAGGTTTATTCTGATTCTGAACTTTGGTACATGCTATACATTTTACCAGTGTTATTTCAGTTTTGATTATGACGTGCAAGATTCCAAAACCAAAGGAAACATTACATAGATTGATGGCACAATGCAGTGCCATCAATGTAAGACAACGTATTTTACAATAGGCATGTATGACTTAATAATAACATTCCTGATAAGCTCTCTGTCATAGCTAAAGTGGAACTAGTATAATAATATGCCTGCTTTTAAAAAGCATTTATAAAAATTTTCATGACTGATGATATTGATGATAAATTTTAGCTGACATCCTATAAAACAAATTATTTGGCTACACAGTGACTTTCCCAAAGAACACATTTACATGATTTTCAAGTTCACTGTTGGATAGATTTTAAATAACAATCAGGTTATAAAGCCAGAGAAAGGCATTTTAGATTGCCATATAATTTTCACTGAGAACTTTGAGAATTACAAGAGAGGCTGAGCTTTAGTAATCCTTCTTGGATAATAATGGAAATAATTAGAAGGCCTATGAGCAGCCTGTATCTGTAAAAGTTTAGTGTCGTAAATGTGAGCGAGCAAGAATGTTGAAAGTTGTTTAATGGCTTCGCTGAACAGATCTCATCAGGCAAGCTTTACTCTCTGACACAAATTGGGTCTTTGCTGATGAAAATTGAAGTTACCCTTGCAAAGAATGTTCAGGTTCTTGAGAACTTTTCACCTGCTTGAACAAAATGTATCAGAAAATAATAATGTACTTGCCTTGATAACTCAGTCTTTCAGATTTGTTATTCATTTAGAATAAAACTGGAAATCCTTTCAAAATGAGCAAAAAACATTTTCAATATCCGTATTTAGTTTATAACTTTTCCTTAAGTCATAGATAGTCAAAGCCGAATTTTACTTAGGTTAGGAAAACCAAATTTTAAACCTGAAATAGGAATTCTTAGATTTCTTTTTATATTATCCATTGAATTTTACTATATCTTCAGAATACTTTTAATTGAAAATGTTTACAGAATTTCCATGTTATTATTCTGCTCCAAAATAATGCTCACCATCATTGCAGAGAACAATAATTTGAGTTCATGTCAAACTGTCCATTTCAAAATGTGTTTAATATAGGAAACTACCCATTGTAAAATTAGGTTACTATTTTTACAGTACTCACAACTTTAGAAGTGTGTTCGTTATCTGTAAGCAAGATAGCAATCAAATTGATTTCACTAGCAATTGATATATCACAGATCCAATTCAGAAATCTGTCAAAGAACATCAAATAACCTGAAACAGATCCAGCTGTGAAGAGACCAACTGTAAGGATTGCAGCTATTCTGGAATCTACTGAAATATTATTTTGAAAAGTGTGTGTTAGCATTATGCTTCACTCAGCACATTCAAGAGTTCAGATCCAGGAGAAGGGCAAATTTTACAAAGTCTTGGGAGAATTATTCATTCAAACTCTCTTATGCTAGAGATTTGACTACTACCCTTCCAGCTCTCCAGTAAGTTTGGATGATATGAAGTATGCTCAAATTTATTATAAATGTAAATTAGTTGTGGAAAATGTTTCCATCCTCAAAGACAGCATAAGGCAATTTTGTGGAACAATTATAGCTATTTGCCACAAGGTACTTGGAACTCTTCTGGATGAGTAGTCTCTATGCTTATCTGACAGAGAGGAAATTTTTGTCCATAAACACATCTATTTTTTCTTCTTTCCTCTGAAAATACAGGTAGGAAGATAACAAACTTTATATGTTTGGGGACAGGTGAAAACAAATTTTAGTAGGTTTTATTTGTTTTAGCTTGTAGGAGTGAACTAATACTAACTAATGCTATGGTGTCCCCATCTGATATGAGATATCAATAAAAAGCATATTAGATAAGCAACTCTTCATGGAAACACAAACATACATGTGAAAATAGTGAAGAAAAGAAGAGTGAATGAAGAAATTGTATTGTCATATCTCTCAGACAAATTAATCAGTTTTCACTTGATACTTGCAAACTAAGTAGTTATTATGAAAGTATGACTTAAAATTCAAATGATATAGTTATTTTACTACTACATTTGTTATTACTTCAACATATATACCACGAATTTTTGCAGTGATATTTTACCTTCATGTTTCTTAAATGTCACTTGTTCTTGATTTGTCTGCTAAAATTCATATATTTTAAATTTTTAGATAATTAATTTTACATGAGACCAGATCCATATCTCTTTGCTTGACTATCCATAGGAATAAGAATTATACTTATTCCAGATGAATTATTTTTGAGATTACGTGACTCAGGAAATCATCATTATTACATTTCCTCAAAAATTATAAAAAAAGAATGGTTAGAGTTTTGCTTTTAGTTTTACAAGCTGGTTTCTGCCTTCCCACTGCTATTAAACACATTTGGGACACTTTCAAAAACATTATCCTTCTTTTGGTTCTGGGTCAGAATAATTTGAACAAAAAGCTACACAGAGAAATTTTAGAGGCACCAAAATAATCCCTGAGCCCAAATATGTCCCTTCCCAGTGTAGTTTTTGAAGCTAAAATAACTTCCTGCATAGATCTATAATTTTACCATTGGTGTGAATATTTTGAGAAAACAGGAGATATTATATCTTGAATATTATTATTTAGATCTGATAGATTTTATGCATATATATATGTGCATAAAATATACATAATATATATACATATACATAAAATATATATACATATACATATGTATATCTGCCTAAAAAATCAAGATAGACTATTCCAGTTCTAATTAGGACAAGCCTAAGAATTAAAAAGTTTTCTGTAGTTTGAACACAAAGTTTATAATTTTAAATTTGTTCCACATTCTCTCTTTCTCTCTTTAGCCTTTCCTTCCTTCTCTATTTTAAAATGTCTCATTCTTCATGTGCTATCTAATTTCCTTTATTCCACTGTCACTGCCTTGAAACTGTTCTTTGTGCACTACTACATCACTCTTCATTCACCATTGTTCTTTCTCCTAAGTCTAGCCATCTGTCCCATCAATTTTCAAATACAGTTATAAGATACTTAACAATGGAGACACATTCTGAGAAACTGATCCTTAGGGCAATTGTAGTGTTATATGAAAGGTAGAGAGTATACGCCCCAAAATCTAGCTGATACAACCTGCTATACATGTAGATACAGACTTAATGGACTGCATGTACATATGTATGGATGGCATGACCTATTTCTCCTAGGCTGTGATAAACAAAGCAACATGAAATTAAATCAAGCCAAGAGAAAACGATGCTATCAAAAAAATCTAGTAAGCACAAACTGCATGAGCCTATTGATTTAAGACAGCATACTTTTTATAGTAAACTTTTTTTTAAAAAAAGAGAAGGACAGTGAGAGCGACAGGGAGAGACAGAAATAATTAATTTTTATTGAGTTTTTCACATGACTTTCGTTGCTCTGACACTGTTGTATACTTGGGTGCTGGGGTTTGAACTCGTGTACTAGTGCGTACCAGGCCAGCGCTGTAACCACCAACCCACTGCTCCAGCCCCTGTAGTAAACTTTTTTAATAAGTAGAAGAAGTACACTCTAAAGTTAGGATAAAATAGTATAGTGTAGCATATGCCAGTAATAGTCATTTATTGTCATTATCAATTGTTATGTACAGCACATAATCATATGTGCTTTGCTTTCATGCCGCTGGTAGTGTAGTGGGTTTATTTTACCAGCAACACCACAAAGTGAGTCATGCATTGTGCTATGACATTACGATGGCTATGATGTCACTAGATGACAGAAATGTTTCTGCTTCATTATAATCTTATAGCACCAACATCAGGCACATGCTCTGTCACTGAACTCAAAGTTATTTATGCAGCAGGCCCCCTGATGTGGCATGTCACTTTTACCTCCCAGAATCCAACAATGCTCTCCTAGCCAAAACCTTCCCTCCAACTACAGCTTTCTCCAGGTCCTTTGGCTAGTCACCAACTCCTTTGACACACATTTCCCTTCTTGAGTTTAGGGACTTTGTGCTTCTTCACATTTCTTGTGATTGGCATCTATCTGTTATCTCCCCGGTTCTATCCTTTTCTTCTTACCATAAGAATCTTACAGGATCTGACTTTGGCCAGTGCCTTTCTTTCTTTCTTTCCTTTTCTCTTTCTATAAATTTATTCATTTTCTTGAATTAAATCACTTTTCTGTTAGGGTAACGTTGTAGCCCCTTCTTATCTGGGCCTCTTTGCAATATTTCTTTTCTCATTGAATATATTCTAGATATTTCTAACAGCATATCTCAGCTGAACTCATTTTTTTATTCCAATATCCACCTCAATTTTTGAATGTCTCTATTTTCTTCAGTAATTCTATAGTTGTTACAATCTTCCTGACCAATTATCTTACATTCTTTATATAGTATTGTGCTTATCTTTCTACATTGCTTATACTTCAGTATTTACTGTGCCTTATTGTTTTTTCCTTCAAAGTTCTTCCTTGGATTGGGCTCATTTATTTAGTTTCCATTGCTGCAAACCAAGCATCATGTGCAAATTCTGCTTAATTGATCCCCATCTAGTCTATGCATTCAACCAAATAATCTAATTCCAAAGGCCACTTTATTTATATACTCCTCTGAATTTAGACATCTTTTTAAGATATTAAGAACTCATCTCTACCCAGCACAATTTTGAATATATATCTTCACTGGTAGTAGTAAAGGTACATTTGCTCTTCTTGTTACTATAGCTTACATGAATAATTTATATTATTATTTCAAATATTCAATATGTACGTATGTGTGTACACATTTATTGATGAGCAAAAGGGTGAAAAACAGTCATAGAGAGGAATACAAAATATAAGCATCTGGGGTATTGTTTCATTATTTTTCATAGAGGAAGATTTTTTTCCTGCTTTGACTCTTTGTAGGAAAAACTTCTTTCATACCAATCTTGTGTTTATGAAGCATAAAGGAGATGAATCATTAATTCTGATTTATCACATTTTTTTCATTCAGACATCAAAATGTTTTAAATACAATAATGTTTTAACAGTTTTTAAAATTTCTGTTCCACATAGCAACAGAATTAACTAAATCAATATCAGAATACAGATATTATTTGTGATTTTTATATCATTAATATTTCTACATGAAATGGTGTCTAAATTAAAAAGTAAACTCAGAAAAAATAGGCAGGTTTGGTGTGTATAACTCATTCAAGACAATGTAAAAGACTTCTCAATAAAACGTTCTAAACATATAATGAAGAAGTAGAAATTAATAGCATGTCTTTCGGTGTCTCTTCCGCAGGGCATATGACACAGCAGAAAGATCATCAGGCTAGGAATGACTTGGGGAAAGCCATTTAATCTTGGCTTTTTTGCTGAAAGGCTTGATTATAACTCTTCTTAATTTTCTCTCCAGTCCCTACATTCGGTAATTTTTGGCAATTAAGTCCCACTGCTCACATTCACTTTTTAAATTTCTGTTGCTTGAATTATTGGGAATAAACCCCCTCCAAAAAAAAATCAATTGTAAAAGACAGATGACAGATTAAACTTCAGTTCACAAGTTCTGGCTCCCGGAAGCTGGAGTAAGCACACTTGCCTCTCCCCATGAATTCAGCCTTAACTCTGGAAGGAATGCCTGGAGCAGGTATCTGAGGCTCTGCAGACTAAGTAGTAGCGGACACACTGGGGAAGACAAGATTTGAACTACCATCAAAGTGGTCATGAGCATTCCATTTCTCCTCCACATTTGTGCTTAAGACTTTTTAGAAACAGGAAGTGACCACCAGGTGCTGCAAAAGAGAGAGAGATCCAAGTAGACTTTCCTTTTGGTGCTGGGTTGAGGAATGGAAAAGTGGACTCCTGAAGATCAGAGAGAGTGGGGAAAGTCTCCATCTTTCCAAGTGTTCTCTGTTCTCTTGTGCTCTGGCAATTCTAAAGCCTCAGGGTGAAGGCAGGGAAGCTGCTGCTTGGTGACAGAGCATGAAACTCCAAGGAAAGGGAATCTTGCTCTCAGGTAAAAGGGTGAAGAAAAGCCCTGCTTTGTTTTTCCTCTTTGTCTGTTGCTTTGAGCGGCCACAATTGCAGGAAAAGAGCAAAATAACTAAATGCCCAGATTTCTGGCCAAAGGACCAAAATGAAGAAAAGAAGAACCCCAGCCAGTGCAATGTGGGAAGGGGAGGAGCATGGGAAAACAACCCAGGTTCAACCCAATGTTTAACAACCCAAATGCTCATGGTTGTCATCACTGTGGTTTTTGGCAGAGAGACAGATGCATAAATCAGTAAGACAGGATAAAGGACCAGAATAGACCCACACAAGTGCAGCAACTGATTTTTCAAAAAGGTCCAACGATTCAACGGAGGAAGGATAGCCTCTCAATAAAAGGTATTTAAAAAAATTAAACAGCGTAAGCCACAATTATAAATCTGAACTGAAACTTCACCCTTTACAAAGCTATCTCAAAGCACAGAATAGATCTAAATGTAAACTGTAAAGATATAAAATTTCTAGAAAGAAGCAGGTAAAAAATCTTGCAGTGTTAGTGTTAGACGGAGTTCTTAGACATGACATCAAAAACAATGAAAGAAAAGAAATTGATAAAATGGAATTCATCAAACTTAAAAATTTTGTTCTATCATGATCCTATTAAGAGGCTAAAAGATAGTCATTGACTGGAAGAAATATTTAAATATCATGTCTGAGGGGCTGGAGCAGTGGCTCAGAGGTTAAAGTGCTTGTCTGGCATGTGCAAGGACCTGGGTTCAAACCCCAGCTCCACATACACAACTAAGTGTTGGAGAAACAAAAATCAGATGTAAAATTAATAAAACTGATTCTCTTTCTCTCTGTCCTTCACGCTCTAGCTCTTTCTCTTTAAAAAAATAGAAATAAAAAATAGATGAATCTCATGTCTGAGACAGGACAGAACCTTCATCTAAAATGTAAAAAGACTTCTCCACTCTTAACAGTAACAGACAAATAATTTAAGACTCCTCACCATACAGTAAACACACATGACAAATAAGCAGGTGAAAAGATGTTCACCATATTTAGCCAGTAAGGAAATGCAAATTTAACCTACAACAGAAACACCCTTGCACACCTTACAGTGGCGGAAACGAAAATATTCACATTGTATGTGCTGACAAGGATGCTGGCAATTGGATTTCTATATACAGCTGATATAAATGGAAAGTGGCATGGCCATGTTGAAAAGCCGTTTAACTTCTGGAAATTTCCAAAAATTAAAAGTAGACTTCCCATACAGCTCAGTCGTTCTGGGTTTTACGCTATAGAAGTGGAAGTGTGATTTACAGTAACAAGTACCTGCTGTTCAGAGGAGCTTTATCTGTAACTGCGCAAGACTGCAAGCCACCCCCAAATCCTTTCAACACTGAATGGATAAACAAGCTGTGCAATACTATAAAGAAACTAACTATTGATACTCACAGCAACATTGATGGATTTTGAGGGGTGTATACTGAATAGGAAAAGGTAATCCCAAAATATATCATTCCATTTTATTCCATTTAAATAACCTTCTTGCCATGCTAAGATTATAGTGATGGAGACCTCTGAAAATAAGTTATTGCCAAAGGTTAGAGTTAGGAGAAGGGTGTTATTACAAGGAGCATCTTTCCGGTGATAGAATAGTTCTGTATCTTTCTGTACTACAGATTTTGTGTGATGACAGTTAAACATATGCATTTGTGTGGTAGAATTTCAAAGAAATACACACACACACACACACACACACACATACATATATACATATATATATACAGAAAACAAAAAAGAGAAGGAAAGTATGTATTTAAAAGCTGTTGAAATCTGAATGGCATGAATGCATCATTTAATATTATTGACCAAATGTCTTTTACTGTTTTTGACCATGTACTGTGGTTATCATTAGAGCACACTGACTTAAAACCAGAGTGGTCAGAACTCTATCATTTTTCAATGTCTTGGAGGGAACATATTTCAAAATAACATTTGCAATTAAGATAAAGAAGGGCTAATGAGTACTTACGGCAATTAAGACTCTGACTTTCTCAATAAAAGTATTTTAGTATCTTTAAGACCAAGGTTGTACTTTTTATTTTCATAGTTCCCTAGCACTTAATATAGTAGCTTAGATAAAATTGCATTTAATAATACGAATCTAGGAGAACCAGGTAATTTAAAATTAAATCACCAAGTAAGTATCTTAGTAGGAGGTTAAATAGTAATTATCATATTATCACATTTTTATTGCTTCTTAAGTTTAGCACTTAAAATTATAAAATTATTAACATAGATTCCTTAAGGAAGGTACATTATTAAATACTTTTTAGTTTTTGAAAAAGTGATATTTCCTGAGAAAAAATAAATCTTCAATAATTACTCAGATAATAAGACATCAAATTTTAGGGTGGTTGTTTACCCCAAAGATTAGAATTTATCATATACATCCTCCTCTACAAAGATTCTCAGAGGAAAGCAGAAAAATCCTCCTCTTGGTTTCATATTTAGCTCAATGTAAATTAATCCATCTGAACTTTCTCAAATGGAGTCTTTAATTCCAAGCGATCTGAACTATTGGGTGAATTTGGACATTAAATCCTGACCTTCAGTCTTTTGATAAACTTCATATGCTTCAAATATGATTGATGACTTGTTGAGTTGAATTGTCCCTCCAATGCCTGTGGGATTCTTAAAAACGCTAACATTTGCAGGAACCGACCATTATCCCATTCCATGAGACAACAGCTGTCAGAGATGCTCCTGTTGCCCATTCTCTGTCACGCAGAGATATGGTTCATTTAATAAAACCTCTGTTGTTGGACCTGGACAATTGTAGGGCTGCATTTTTTTTAAGATTCTTATTTTGACATTGACGAAGACACCAGGTGACAGTAACAAAGATAAATATCAGTGATTACAGTGTGAGATTTATAGATAATGTATGTCTTGCAACAGTACAGATAGTTGGAAACTACATAAATCCTACAGTTCCTAAATTTTTGTCATGTTAAGAATAAACATTTGGATTAAAACTGACCAAAACCAAACTTTTCTACTACTTGGCATTAAACTGAAAATGGACATAAGCTATCTTATGAACTTAACTGTCCCATATCTCTGCAGCTAAGAAGTTTTGGACACACTTTTGGAATCTGAATAACATTAAACTAGTAATCAAAATAATATAGAGAGAACATAAGCCCCCCCCCACAATACAGAAAAATGTACATTTAAGTCAAACTATTCAATTTCAACACGGATAAAAACCCTGATGCTGTTTGTTTTGTGTTGTTTTTTTTTTCTTCATTGTTTTGCCATTCCTCTAGCATCTGGTGTTTCCTACCTGCTCAGTCACATTTATTACCAAGATATTAAAACCTACGTCAGTGGCATAGGTTTCCCTGACAACCAGGTAGGTTCCTTCCTCAGAACTTCGCAGAATGAGGTTCTTAGCAGCCTCTCTGCAGATGAGAGGGTGGTCATGGGAGGTCTTGCCTGTAGCGTGACTTAGGGAACAGCGTTCAGGGTGCTGAGAGTCCATACAGTTTCCAATTTCAGAAGAACTTTGTGGTAAAGGTCTTAGTGAATGCAGTCCTTCTTTGAAGATAGTTGCTCTTTCATTATCCTTTTTTCCCCTCTTGGGCTTTTGATGAATCTCACATTAACTGAATCTCTGCTTCATCTGTCTCTGAATCCAGCATTCACACTACAACTTTCCTACATAGATCACCTGCATAAAGATAGTTCTAGACAATTCTGCATAATTCTCCACACTTAATTCTGAGTGCAAAAGCCAGGGGTAACTGGGCGCCATATTGAATCAGCAGTATTCTTTGTTCTGCGATTCTTTTTCTTCACAAATCATAACTGTACTATTTTACAAATTGTGCCATTTACTTTATTTTCTAAAAGAAAGTTCAGTTTCTAGTAGATGTATGATTTTCAATGTACTGTCATTACCGAAATTTACTTTGCTCTGCCCTTATTAGTGAACATTTGGTGTATTTTCAACTTTATTGTATTAAATATTGTAATTAACAACTCTATATACAATAGTTGCCTATTCATAGCTTCTAGCGATGGATTTTTGGTTATAAAATGAGTGAGCAATTTGATTTAATATGCATTTGACAAACTGTATTCTAGTAGTTGAAACAAAATTGACAGTTACAGGGGTTCCTCTTTCCCCATTCTTTCCTGTATACTTTATTTTGTTTTTAATCTTATCAGCTATATATATCAATAAAAAATAGTCATTTTATCTAAGTTTTATTTTGTTACTTTTTCAGTTGAGTTTTTCCAAATTTTGTGATTTGGAAATTCTAGCCTATTTTTTCATTTTTTTAAATTAAGGAGTTGAATTATTGTATAAGCATAAATGCTTATAAAATAACGATATGATATGCCTTTGTTCCAAATCCAGAGTCACCTGGACATCAGCCACAGTCTCTTGATTCTTCTACATTTCCCCCATTGTTGATCATCTACCTATATGCCTCCCTAACCTACTTCTTTTTCCCCTCCACCTTCCTGTCCCCCTTCTCCCACCCATCCTACATATCTATGATTCAATTAGATTAGGTGTCACTATGCCTTTGTTGGGTCTAGAATAAGAGCTAGACTAACTTTTACCCAACCCTGGGCTCCTAGCCTCCACAAATGAAGAAAGACATTTGACCCTTGAATCTCTGGGTTCGGCTAATTTCATTCAGCATAATTTCTTCCAAGGCCATCCATCTACCCTCAAAGGCCATAATATCATTGTTTCTAAGAGCTGTGATATCACAGCTTTTGGATCCATTCATCCAGTGAGGGGCATCTGGGTTGGTTCCATAATTTAGCTATTGTAAATTGAGCTGCTATGAACATAGATTTTGATGTGTTACTATAATGTGCTGATTCTGACTCCTCTGGGGAAATGCCCAGAAGAGGAATATCTGGGTTGTACATAGTGGATCCAACTCTAATTTTTTTAGGAGTCTCCACACTCTTTTCCAGAGTGACTATATCAGTCTGCGGATCCACCAACAATGTGCTAGTGTTCCTATCTCCCCACAACCCCTCCAACATCTGTTATTGTTTAGACACTTCATTTTTGCCACTCTGACATCTTAATGTAGTTTTGATTTGCATTTCTCTGATTACTAGTGATTTAGAACACTTTCTTATGTATTCATTGGCATGTTCGATTTCCTCTGCTGAGAAATTTCTGTTTAGCTCTCTGGCCAATTTGTTGATTGGATTGTATATGTTTTTGATATCAAGTTTTTTGAGTTCTCTGTAAATATTGGATATTAGTCCCCTTTTGGAGGAATCACAGGCCATGATTATCTCCCATTATGTGGGTTCTCTCTTGACAATTTTGACCAATTACTTGTCTAGCCACTATTTTAAAATAGAAATTACCTTTTGTATATTGATTTATAAGGGCTTTTTATGCTTTGAGAATATTGACACTTACAATTCAGTTATTGATAAATTTTATTTAGACAAATCCTTCCATTTTTGTTTTTTTGTTTAAAATATTTGTCTTGATATAAAGCATTATTTTGCATTTCACATCATTTAACAGATATAATTCTATAAGCCATTCAGATTTAAATTCAGTTTTGTGTGTGATATAAAGCTATCTTATGTGTTTCTCTTCCTCTCTCTCTCTCTTAAATATTTGTCTAATTCTGTTAGTTTATCCAATTTTCATCATTTTTCCATCAATCTAAAATGCCACCTCTAGTGAAATCTATATTGTATACTATACATACAAACCTCATACATTATTCTTTTTTCAGAATATGTCTAATTTTGTACCAATTATCTAGTTTTCTACTAATATCACCTTTCAAATTGTGTATATTCACGTATGTTTCACTACCTGACTATATAATTTATCTTTTATTATTAATCTTTTCCACTTTTTCTCCATCACCCTTTCCTATTTATTTTTCTACTATGGTTTTCAAATTATTTAGTCATCTTAAATATCCAGAGTAGAGGCCAGGTGCAGTGGCATACTCCTGTAATCCTCATTACTCTGAAGGCTGAGGCAGGAGAATCCCAAGTTTAAGGACAGCCTCAGCAACTTAGAAAAGCCCTAAACAACTTAGCAAGACCCTCTCTCAAAATAAAAATACATAAATAAGTAAAACTAAAAAGGGCTGGGGATGTGGCTCAGTGGTTTTTGAACACATGGATTAAATTCCCAATACAAAACAAACAAATTCAGAAAAAGAAAACAAACAAACAAACAAACAAAAAAATAACAAAAAAGCCCTCCAGTATAGTTATTGATTAAAACTGGAAAAGTGATTAATAGAGAATAACTGAAATCTTTAAAATATTACCATTTCAATATTTTGTTGTATCTCCAATTTGTTCAACTCTTATTCATGTTTCCTATTAAAAGTTAATAATTTTCTTTATATAAGTTTTCCATGTTTTGTAAAACTCTAGTGGTTATTTTACCATTTTGTTATTCTTGCAAATATAGAAACTATCTTATGTTTTCTATTGTATTTTCTAAAACTTTCCACATAATTGTAATCATCTTCTTAAAACCTTATCGCTGCTTTCAGTTGCACAAAGTCCTTCACTGTTTATGCTCCTGTGATGCTTTCTCCTTCTCTTGGCCACCTCCAACCACAGTGGCTCTGCAATGGCCTCCAGGTACGTCCAGCCTTTCTCCGCATCAGGGTCTGTGCACTCTCCATACCTGGAGCTGATTGATCATTCCCCAGTCCATAAGTGCCTGGCTTTTTCTCACCACACCCCAACTTACAAGTAAATCACTACCAAAGTCATTTCTGACCAAATGTCTACATTAAATTGTATCCCCCAATAACTTTTAATTTTGACTATTTATTTCTTCAAATGATTTTTCAGAATTTATAATCATGTTTACTTGCATATCATCTTTCTCTTACACAATTCAAGCTGAATGAGACCAGAGCTGTCTCTTTTACCTATCACAGATGACTATCATAAAAGAAGCTCAACAGATACTGAGCAAATAATTCATACACATATAGCATACACCCACAGAGTTATTGATTTTGGCAATCTTATTTTGACTCTTCTATTTTTATCAAAATCTTATTTTTAAAAGATTTTAAAAATTGACTCCATTAACTTTTCTAAACATGCACT
Organism: Aplodontia rufa; assembly: GCA_004027875.1. NCBI lineage: Eukaryota > Metazoa > Chordata > Mammalia > Rodentia > Aplodontiidae > Aplodontia > Aplodontia rufa. Next base: position 63,209 of record PVKS010009362.1, read on the forward strand.
TAAAACACCTACATACCATTATAAATGTATGTCTAATTTCCCAATATTTATACTGTGTACTTTCATCATTTTTTTAAAATATTGGCTAGTAATTCCAGAATGCTTTAAAAATTAAAGTGATGATAGCAGATACTGTTTTATGTCTTGAATTTGACTGGACTTTATATAAATTCCTTAGTTTTAAATTTTTCCTTTTATTATTACACAGAGGTTTTGAAGCCAGTATTAGTTTATAACTTACATGAAGTTTGCACACATTTTTACCACTCTTCTACTTGAGTTTGAAAACCTGTGCCATTAAACAGTATTCTAGAGGAGCAAGAACACAAATAAGATACCACAAATCTGCCTATATCTATGTATTCTTAAAGTGTTTTACTATTGATAATAATTGAAATATTATTCATGATGATGAATAATTAACTATTTGCCTGATTTAAACCTATACCCCAGTGAGATATATGACATGAAGCAAAAACTATGGAAGTTTGTTAAATGTTACAGAAATAAAAGAATTGGAAGACAAGGATGAAGAGGCACATAGTTTAATGTGGTATTTTCTATGATGAGTTAATGTACCAGCTTTAAAGAAAGAAAAATTTTTATTTCTATTATTTGATGCAAATAAATGGTGAACAGTCCTTCAAACTGAATATGTAAAACTTAAATGATGCAAAACTTGAGTATATGCATATGTCTGAGCTCCTCACAATATACAATTAAATATGTGAAAAATATGTTTCAAATTATGCCTCAATACAGAATTAATATAACAAAAATGGCCATTCTACCAAAAGCTTTATATAGATTTAATGCTATCCCTATAAAGATACTTACGTCGTTCTTTAAAGACATAGAAAAAGCAATTCTCAAATTCATTTGGAACAACAAGAAACCAAGAATTGCCAAAGCACTACTAAGCAAGAAAGATGAAACAGGCGGTTTTGCATTCCAGATCTAAAACTATACTATAGAGCCATAGTAACAAAGACAGCATGGTACTGGTATCAAGACAGGGAAGAAGACCAATGGAATAGAATAGAAGACCCCGAAACAAATCCTCAAATCTTTAAACATCTGATTTTTGACAAAGGGGGACAAAATATTACATGGAGAAGTGACAGCCTCTTCAACAAATGGTGCTG
>PVKS010009363.1:0-64316 GCA_004027875.1 Aplodontia rufa
TGATGGATGGGTGGATGGATGGGTGGGTGGGTGGGTGGATGGAAGGATGGGTGGATGCAGTGAGTGAATGGACAGACACACAGGTGGACATGCTGACAGATACAGAAAGTTGGTGGGTGTTTGTAGCAGAGGGCAGAAACCCTTGCTGCAGCAGTGTGCAGGTCTGGGCAGCCTGGCTGTGCCCTCTCTGATTCCCTCCAGATCTGTGGTGGGGCCCCGCCCTACCTTCTTGGCACTGCTCTTCGTCACTGCTGTTGAGACAGTCCGGCTGCCGGTCACAGACTCTGGACAGTGAGATGCATGTGCTGTCCTCTTGGCACTGGAACGTGGCTCTGCAGACTGTGGGGATAGAGAGGGGCGTGTGGGAGGTGTGTCCACGCCCAGGCTGGGCGTGGGCAGTGGTGCCTGTGGAATGTGTATCTTATTGCACACGAATCTTGTGAAAGATCACAAATCTTTCTCAGCTACTATAACTTGAGTTTTACCACAACCCTGTGAGACACCCCATTTCATTGGTGCACACAGAAGTGAAGTGACTTTCCCAGGGTCCCCTGGCTGAGCTCGAACTAGGACCAGGCGCTCAGTGTTCAAATATGAAGCACTTTTCCCAGAAGCGTGGCACAACCAGCCTGCAGGTGAGCACATCTCCATTACCTCTGCTTCTCTCCCCATAGACTGAACACTTCGATGGGCAGGGGAGGGGGACATCTACCTGGGTGCCTGGATGGGGGCTCTAGAGGCCAGAAGCCAGGACTCAAGGCAGAGGTATTATTCCAAGAGAGCCTGGGCTTCAGGGACAACCAGGACCTGAACTCCTTCTCTTGAGGCTGGGCCTTAAGAATTGGCTATGTGGAACCCTGGAGTGGAGGGACAAGGACTCCATCCAATGGTAGGAGATGAAGGATTGTCCGCCTGGCTGTCCAGGGCCTGAGAGTTCCAGCCCAGCAGCCTCCCTTCCTGGTCCTCCCATCAACCTCTTTCTTCCTTCTTGGAAGTCTGGCCAGCGCCAACAGTTGGGGTGTTGGCCTGGTGGGCAGAAACCCTGAGCTGCAAGTCAGGAGACCTGAGTCCCAAGTTGTCCATGCCACTACCCCACAGAATGGCCCTGGGGAGGAGGCTGTGTCCGTCTTGCCATCTCAGCGCCTATCAGGGCAGCAACATGTGCGGGCAGGACGCAGTGCAGGGCGGGCGGAGAGCAGAGGACGGCGGGAGGCTGCTCACCACAGTTCCTCTCATCCAGGCCGTTGGGGCAGTCCTTGATCCCGTCACAGGCGGACACGCAGAGTCCGTTCACAGAGCAGAGGAACTCTCCAGGGCAGGCTGGGCACCACAGGAGGCCGTGGAAGGGGGAGCGCATATTAGGCCAAGCATGATCGTGAAAACACACACATGTCCGTGTGCACGCACACCCTGTGTCTGGGCACCTGTGTACGCAGTCCACACAGGAGCGTGCATCCAGACACGCACACAGCGTGTGTGCCTGAGAGCATGTGACAGCTTGCACAGGGACACACGAGGCTGCATGCATTTGTGCCCTCGCACGCTCAAGGGCGCACACACACACACACAATCGCTGCCTTCCACCAGCCTCATAAGCAGCAGGGTGAGGCGGTGGGGTCCCGGGTCCCGCGTGCCTGCCGTACTCACGGTCCGACTGGTTGTACAAGCTGTAGTGCGCCTGCACGCCGGGGCCCGTGAGGGAAATCTGGGAGGTGAAGTTGATGGTGATGCCAGCCGTGGTCACCACGGGGATCCTCTCGGCATAGGGCTGCAGGGTGCGCAAGCCACACAGCCTAGGGGTGACCAGGGACAGCTCAGGGACACACAGGCTAGTTCCCCCATCCAAGGAAAGCACAGCCTGGGCCCCTGGTGCAGACAGGAATGGGGAGCTGCACCCACACTCACAGCTCCTCTGTCCTGCTTTCTCTCTGGGTGACTGCTTACCCCAGAGTCATCTTTAGGAAGCAGCCTGGCTGTTATTTTCCAGCTCACAAATGTTCAATGGCTCCCTATTGCCAATGGGATAAAAGTCAAGGGCAGATCCTAGTCCCCATCACCTTGGAGCTGTGAGATTCTGGCAAGTTGGTGTCTTTCTCTGAGTCTCAATTTCCTTCCTAATTTCATCAGAACTATTTCTGTTGACCTTGGATCTGACAAAAGGTTCCCATTGCCAGCACAGGCAGATTTCTTGACTGGCCACTGTCTCTAGACAGGAGAGGTCACTCCCCTGTGCTCCGAGGGGCGTGAAGGGCAGTAGCGCTCCCCAATCAACAATGTCCACCTGCTAGGCAGTCTTCCTGGGACCCTCTGAGCATGACAGGAGGATGGTCCTTCCTCTAGGAAACCTAGCCAGGTGCTGAAGGGCATTTCTCCATGCACAGCCACACCCAGGTGGGACCACACCAGCCCAGGTGCTCTCACATACTGCTGGAGCCCTCCCAGTCAGGAAGATGCTCTATTGGAACAGGGCGGGTAGGACGGCCACCACGGGAGGCAGAACCTGCCCCAGAGAACAGGCAGAAACCCTCCCAACTCTGGGTGGGTGGACTGGGTATCTGGCTGCCCCTTACCTCTCAAAGCAGGTGTAACCACCCCTGGAATGGAGGCTACCCTCACAGCACAAGTGGAACAGTTGCATCAGCTCACAGGGACACCCCCACAGGGAAGGGAGTACCCCGTGCAGCAAAATGAACGTCTCAGCAGAGGACACACATGGCACACAGGCCCAAAGACCCCCAGAGAGAAGTGCAAATCCTCCCGTGGGGAATGCAGAGAAAACCAAGAGGGTGCGTGACAGCCCCCAAGTATGGAGGGAGTGTCCCACAACATGCACACGCCCCCAAGCCGCAGCCTCATTCCCAGGTCAGAATTCCCAGACGTGGCAATCACTGGACAGCTCAATGCAGCAATCGGTTAATCAGCCAGCAACCAATCAAGGATGAGCTTTCAGGGCCTCAGCCTGGCAGGCTTCATCTGCAACTCTGCCTGGCCGGGGAAGTGCCGGGGGCGGGGAGGAGGTGCAGGGACATGGTCAAGGTGGGCTGCTGAGGATCCAGGACACCTGGCTTGCTCAGGGTGGGGAGCCCTGGCTCACACTGCACCCAGGGCTCTGGGGACTGAGCCCTCGAGTACTCCCTCCGGGGTCCTGGCCTCAACTCCAGCCTCTGTGACCTTGTTCTTGACCTTGCACCCACTAGTGCTATCTGGGGACCTCTGAGGCTCCAAAATCCTTTTCATAGAGATACACTGCTGTTGGCTTCTCGTGCCCTTGTTCTCTCACGATTCGGTGGAACTTTCCAGTCACTACATGAGATGCGACATGGCTACCTACTGAATGCAGAAGCAGATGGCAGGATCCAGTCATGGTCTCAAGGTGGGTAAAGTTGCAGAGTACATAACATGACAATTCTCATGTCACTGAATGTTTTGGTTTGAGGAAATATGATTAATTTTCCACAAAATTGTTATTTAGGTCAGCACATATAATTTTAAAGGAATGACAGTAATCCTCCCTTTTCCACTCGGGATCTGTTTCAAGACCCTACATGGGTGCCTCAAATCACAGCACCAAGCCCTAGACAGGTTATCTCTCCCTATCCATACTTATCTGTGATAAAGTTAAATTTATAAATTAGGCACACTAAGAGATTAACAACAATAACTAATAACAAAGTAGAAAAGTCACTGCAATATGCTATCGTAAATTACTTAGACCTCATGAATCATTTCTGGAATTTGCTACTTAATAGTTTCAGATTGTAGTTGACAGTGGATGACCAAGAGGGGACAAACGTAATACTTTAAATGATCTCAGGGTAACTTCTAATATTGTAAGGTTATATATATATCCTGCTAAGAAAAACCTCTGTAGGGTGCTCCATAAAGAGGGCAAAGGGGTCCCAAGATAGAACACTTTGAGAACCAAGGTTTGCACCCCACGGCCCCCAGCCCCAGTTTCACCTGAAGGGCAAAGGCACCACCAGGGGGCGCCCAGGAGCAAGTCCGCCCTCTTACCCTTTTACCAAAGCTTAAGAACCATTGATTTATCCTCAGAGGCTGCCCAGGAGATGGACAGGAGAGCTAGAGGCCAGAATAAGCCCAGGGGAGACCAGGAGTCAAGTGTATACCTAATAACTATAAAATTCAGGGACAGTCACGTCATTGTTCCCATGCTGCCACGGAGAGGTTGTGGGGAGATGGAAGGAACCAGAGCCCTGCTGGAAGGGAGTGGAGCATGGTCGCCCTGGGCCTTGTCTGGGCTCTGAGTCACCAGTGTCACAGCAGGACGCTCCCTCTGCTGGTGATGAGCCCATGGCTGTGCTACTGTCCCCCAGGCTCCTGTGCTCCGCTGGATCCTGTCCTGCACAGGCAGCCTTGGGTGCTTGCTCTGGAGCGGGGCCGTGGCGGGGACAAGCCTCTCCGTAGTGGCAGCCAGACAAGCATTCAGCAGGCTGCCGTCCACTGACCCACTGAGTCCTGCAGCCTAAGGACGGCCTGTCCAGGCCACAGTGTTGCTAACTATTCTGAGATACCTGCTAACTTCACGTAGGAAGAACCCTGGGAACACTGGCCAGGACCAACAGGCAGCGCATGTGACCCTGTGAGCCAGGACCCTCTTCTCAGTCGCCTGCCTCACAGAGCGTGGCTGGGCGGGCCCCTCGACACACTGGGCCTCCTAGGGGAGAACACCCCACCTCTGGTCGCCCACCAAGGCCTTTCCAGGAGCACTGGGGGCTGCGTGCCCTGCTGCCCCCCTGGGCTGAGCCCTGGCTGGGGAAGGCACATTGCCATCTCCCCTCCCTGGGCTAGGGGGATTTTCTCTTTCTTGTCTCATCCAGATGGTAAGCAAGGACCTGTCAAGCTTGACACACGTGGATGGACAGAGGGCAGGCAGAAGACGGGGCAGGGGCAGGGAAGGTGCACCCTGCCTGCCCTTTCCTAAGAACAGGTTAAAGGGAAGGAGGCAAGGGAGACGGGCATTAACGAGGGGACTCCGGTGTCTGGTGACCTGAGCACTGGACTTGGCCTTGCAGAGCTGAGTTTGAGGTTTTGCATCTGAACGCCCATGTGGCCTTGGGTGGAACAGGGTCCCACCTCAGAAAACTTAGGTCAGCAAAGCAGGTGACTGCTCCCCTGATGTGGGAGGTTTTAGGGAGCACCTGGGAAGATGACTTCTATGACAGCACAGTGCCACCAGTCAGGCTGTAACCCATCAGGGCACAGTGGAGCCCTGCCTCCACCATGGCCAGCACCAGACAGGGTGGCTGCAGGGGCCGTGGATGCCCAGGGCCTGGGGAGCAGAAAGGCCCCAGAGTCAGGCTGAACCACAGGGGCTCCCATGAGCCTTAGAAGCCAGCCCCTCAAGGGCCAGGAGCAAGTGGAAATGGCTGGGTTGGTCACAGGAGAAATGACATCACAGGAGAGGAAACCAGCGAGGGACAGCTTCCCAGAAAGGGGGAAGCTTGCGCTGCGGTGGCACCAGTGAAGTGGCTTCCGTGAAACCAAAGCCAGTGATTGCGTCTCAGGACAGGTCCCTCCAGTGCCTCCAAGTCACTGACAGGCATGAGGGCACCAAGAGAAACTGGATAGGAAATAGGGAGCTCTCAGGTGATGGGACAAAGGCTCAGAGCAGTGGGGTGAGGTGCCCAAGGGTGCCCAGCCTGGGGGGGCCTGCCAGCCTTACCTTGTCTACCCCTGGCCTGAGGGTTCAGCCTCCTTCTTCCCTGACCCACCCCCTGACCTCTCCATCAACAGCCATCCTGGGCCAAAGGATTGGGCCTCCCCCACCCTACAAGCCCCGAGCCGGAAAGCCTGCCCTCCCCCAGACCCCTCCTGCCTCTGCCACCCACACCAGATTGCCCAAAAACTGCTCATTCAAGAATTCCCCAGCATCAGCAGAGAATGATCCTTATCAGCAGGGCTGGGGCTGGAGCCAGGGCAGAGCACTCGCGGGGCATGAGTGAGGCCCCACTGCATCCCCAGCACCTGGGAAGCGCTGTCAGCCACCACCCCTGCCTTCCCCTGCACACCAGCATCCAGGGGCCTGGGGGCTGTGAGTCTCCCCTTGGGGACCCTTAGTGGCAGTCTAGAAGATGGGGTTGAGACTCCACAGGGTGCTCAGAGGAAGGGCCAGAGAGGGCAGGAACTGTGGGCTCACACCGGGCACCAGAGGACTGTCTGGCAGCAGAGGGGGCTGCAACTGGCATAGGCAGGTGCTCAGAGGCTCAGGGGGAGGAATCCACAGACGCATGAGCACCCACACTTGTGCACACATGCCCAAACACACACACACACACACACACACACACAAAGACGGGTGCCCTCACACTCTGAATCAGGTCGGGGCTCAACTCTGACTTGACAAGCTGGGAGGCCTTAACTAAATCACCTTGCCCCTCTGTGCCTCTGGTTCCGCCCTGGGTGCTAAAGTTGTATGTGTCCCTGGAATCCACCTTAGAAACTTGGTCCCTGAATTCAGATGTTAATGGTGTTTGGAGGTTGGACCTTTGGGAGGTGGTAGGGTCCTGAGGGCTCCACTCTCATGACTGGATTAAAGGGTTATCTTGAGAGTGGGTCTCTTATGAAAGCCAGTTTGACCATCTGTCCATGTGATGCCCTCTGCCATGTCATGATGAGTACAAGGCCCTCACCAGAGGCTGGAGCCAGGCTCGGGGACTTCCCAGCATCCAGTATTGGCAGCAGCAGGCCTTAGTTCTTCATCAATCACTCGACTCTGCTATGTTGTCATAGTCACCAAAAACAGACTGGGACACTGGGCAAGCACCTGTTTCCTCACTGGGTGGGTGGGACTGAAGGAGACGGCGCTGTGACCCTTTGGGCTCAGCGAGAGCCAGGTGCTCATGCATGGCTGGTGCCACGCAGAGCCTCATCATGCAGGCCTGCGTGCGCCCACCTTCTCCGCCAGTTTCCTCCCTCAGACTCCAGCACAGGGTGGGGGTCTGTGCCATGCCTCCCATCCTTTGGCAGTGCTGGGGTTGCCAGGGACGTTGAGCCTGGTGCAAGCTGAGCAAGGGCTCTGTCCCTGAGCTACGTCCCAGCCTCATGCCCTTTTCTGAGCTGCGTTCTCCCAGGCAGCTGGGAGAGGGAAGAGCGGAGCCCTGGCCCGTCTGGCTTCAGCTCTGTCGCCTCGCCAGGCTGATCTGGAATAATGTTTTATTAGGACCTTAGAAGGCTGGACCTGGACTGCCTGACCCTCCTGCTTCCCAGATGAGGACAGGGGCATCCAGAGCTCCAGCACCTTCCACCCGCAGCAGGTCTGGGAACTGGGAGGCAGGGGAGGGTGAGAACATGGGGTCCAGTGGACATTTACCTCCCCACCACTCAGCTGCACCCTGAAGTCCCTCCCCAATGCTGAGAAGCAGGGAAAACAAATGGCCAAGTCCTTAGCCCTCTCAGGCCTCAGTTTCCTCCACCTGTACAGTGGGTGAGGGTCGGAGTCAGTGACCCCTCCAGCCACACGTCTACAGTTTCGTGGGGCTTAGGTGCTCCAGGGAGTTCCCTCCAATGCCACTGAGTTTTCCTGAGCCCACACCTGCCACGACAGCATGGTTCCATTGGATCCAGACTTTCCTGTCTGTGTCCCCCATTCAAACACCCCACCATTACCATGGGAGCTCACAAGTCCCAGCCACCCCACTATCCAGACCCTTGCCCACCCTTTCCCAACTTGGGGGAAGCAGGAAGCTGCATCCTGCTATTGGTGCTGGGGCCGGGTGGGACAGGCCTGAGTTGGACCCACATGGGTGCCCCCTGGTCCCACAGAGCCTCCCCCAACTCTGGGAGAAATGCCATTGCCCACAGGTACGGGACCAAAGGACCCATGACCCATATTGAGTGCTGAGCACCTGTGCTTGGCACCTAGCAGATGGCATTGCCCTGGGGCGGGGTGGGGGTATCAGACCCAAAACCGTGGCCCTTCTCCCCACGCCTCGATGAGGTATCAGATTCAGCTGGCAGGGAGGGAAGGTGGCAGGAAAACATGTCACCTTCATTCACAGAACTGTGACTCACAGGCCAATCTCGGGGTCACTCTGGGGTCTAGACACTAAGTGGTGACCCCCTCACTCTCAGCTTGGGTGGGGAAGCGGGGGGACCCTGAAGGTGCTGCATGAAGGAGCAGGGCAGCCATGCCCAGAGATGCCCACGGGATAACAGCACCCATGGAAATGAAACCATTTGGTGCCTGGTGCCAAGTTTGCGGCCGAGAACTTTGGTGAAGCAGGAGATGGGGGAGCCAGGGTGGGTCAGGACAGGGACAGGTCAGGAACAACAGGCCCGGCACCAGTGGCAACTTCTGCTCTCTTCCCTTCACTGTCCCCCAGGCCTGGGACCTTCGCTCCCAAGTGGGCTGCCTGGGGGAGGGGGAGGGTCCCGGGAGGTGATACCTCCTGTTCTGGATCGTCCACTGGCCCTGGGTACACGGCAGGTCATACTTCTGTCTCCGCAGCGCGTAGGCATCAAACCAGAGGGCCAGGCCATAGTCCAAAGAGGGAACCTGGGAGGAAGGAGAGGGTCCTCACCTGGCCTGGGGAGCATCCAGCTTCCCGATGCCGGGAGAAGACAGGCCACCGACAGAGTCCCAGCGGGGCCTGAAATTTGTCAGTCACTCCCCATGACCCACAGGGAGAGCCTGACTATAGTGGCCACCCATGCTGGCAGGATTTGGACCCAGGGCTCAGTGTGTAGGCTCTTCAGCAGGACAGGACACGGCCCCTTCCCATCCCGGACCTAGAAGCCAGTTCGGTGCTCTGGGCAAAGGGCAGGTGGGCAGCAGGCATGGGGCTCACCGTGATGTGCCAGGAGCAGTGGGTTCTGGGAGAATAGTAGCTGGGGAAGTAGGGTGTGCTCAGGACGCCCTGAAGGTCCAGCCGGCCCTCCAGCGTCACGTTCACCTGGCAGGCTGGGCCGGGGAGCAGCAGTCAGGCAGAGACCCTGGGCCCCCGCCACAGCACCTCCCATCAGGCGGGGGAGGTGCCGCTCACAGAACCACCCCATGTTCGAGACTGTATGAACACGAGCCTCAGTTTCCCCACCTGCAAAATGTGGACAATGGTAATTGATCAGGTAGATCACATGGACATGAGAGGCTCCGAGGGCCTGGCATGCATAAGCACTTGATGAAGGTCAGCCACACCGGTGGCCCAGCCCTCCACATTCTACATAATGTGTGCACAACCTTGCCAGCCTCACAGTTACAGCACAAAGGGGGGCCCTTGCCCCCTCAGCCTCCTCTCTAGCCTGCGTCAAAGGCTCCCCAGAAAACCGAGCCAGCTCTCAGCCCCACAGGGGCAGGGCCGGTTGGGAAGGCACAGAGTGGGAGACGGTAGGAAGAAGTAGGCAGGGGCCAGAGTCCTCTTTCCCACTTGTGGGAGTGGCGGCCATTCACTCTGCCTGCCAGGGGACAGCCGTGGAGGTGGGCTGGGGTTGTTCCTCCAGGGAAAGGGTGGAGGAGGGAGAGCCAGAGCTGCTGGAAGCTGGGGGCCGGGGAAGGGTCAGCGGGCACCTGGAGCAGCCTGAGCCATCACTCCTGGCTGTGGCTGAGGACGCCAGGGGACCCCTTGCTGCAAGGAGACCTGTCCAGGAGTGGGCACGGAGGGTGGCAGGAGGCTGGGTGGGAAGGAAGGTGAAAATGGGAAAGGAAGCAGAATGGAGGCAGGACAGAGAGGGCCTGGGCGGGGTGAAGACAGAGGAGCTTCCAGAACCTTCCTTCTCCCAATAGGGCAGAGAAAGTGAAGGAACGTGCAGGGCAGGGCCCTGACCTGCTGTCCTGCCCCTCCCCACCCCACCACCCCTGACCTCTCACCCTGGAAGGCCACTGGCTGAACAGAGAGCAGGAAGGGGTCACGGTAGCTGTGGAGGCCCTTCTTCCAGACCACCGCCATGACGGCGCCTGACGCCAGGACCTCCAGCACGGGCTCCTGGCGGCTGCAGCCATAGACCCTGGTGGAAGAGAAGTGTGGCCACGGCTGGGTGGGTCTGGGCAGGGAGTGAGCCAATGGGGCTGCAGGGCGGGCTGCTGGAGGGCAGAGGAGGGTGCACTGGGGCTCTGGACATCTGGGCTCCAGGCTCGGGTCTGTGAGTGACTCTATGTGCCTGTCCCTCTCAGGCCAGCTTCTAAGGTAAGAGGGGCAGGGGTTCCAGGCCTGAAGCCTGCAGTGCGACTCTGCAGTGGGCAGCAGCCCCCACCCCCCACGTGCCTGGGAAGCACTTGTGGTCCCTGAGTGATCCCAACAGGCTGGCAGACTGGCAGCTGCAGGGGCCCATCCCTGCTGCACCCTGACTGCGGCTTTCCTCTGGGCTGGGGAGAAGGTAAGCGTGTGGTCTGGCGTTCTCCAGGCTCCCAAGGTGTCCGCCCAGGGCCTGGTGCCAGCAGACTCAGGACAGATAAGTGTGTCTTAGAACTGCAGACCTCCAGAGGCCCAAGTGGCAGCCCTGAAAAGCCTTCTGAGAGGGTCAAGATCGACTGTCTAGTTTCCAGATGGGGAAACTGAGGCTCACCCATCGAAAGCAGGGATAGGCAGGTGCTTGGCACCAGCTGTGATGATGAGCTCCTTACCATGCATGTCAGTGCCCTGGACACGCCCACCTCAGACAGGGGTGCCCCAGCTCCCCCTCAGCCTCTTGCCAACCCTAAGGACCAAGTCCCAGGAAGCCAGCCACTTGCCTCAGCAGAACGGGCCCCCAGTGTCCTGCAGCTATTGACTGCATGGCTGCATGGCCACATGGCTTCATTGTGAGAGTGTCCCAGGCCTGCCGGTCACACATGCTCCAGCCCTGCAGCTGGTGAAGGCAGGATGAAGGATCCCAGGGTCTCCCCAGGAGCCCTGAAGCCCTCCATCCAGGACAGTGCATCTCCCCTGTTCCCACCCTGATTCTGGCAGGGGCCTGGGGCTGCCTCATCGCGGGCACCACCCCTGTCCTGCCTCCACCTGGCTGGACACCTTTCTGCCTCCCTGTCCCCCCACCACCACACACCACGCCCTCCTCCCTGGCAGGCCCATCTCCCTGGGGTGTGAGCATAAGCTAAGGGACACGAGGAGACACTAGAAAGTCCCTACTTGGGTTAGCTCTTAGTGCTGGGGGTTATTCTGCTAACTTATAAACAAACCGCGAAAGCACAGAGACAAGCAGCGTGGCCAAGCTTGGGGAGAGTCCCAAATACTGTCTGTCACCACCAAAGTCCCTCCTCGCCCCACTCCCAGCACAGAGCCGTGGTTTTGAGGACCCCCGGCACTTTAGATCTTCTCCAAGTGGAATGAGCCAGGGAGCCACAGGGAGAGGGAACAGGGCTGACCCTGGCAGCCAGGTCTCCTCCCTGGCAGCTGCCTGGGGCGGGGGACTCTCAGAGAAGCCCCAGGGGAAGCCCTTGTCTGTCCCTGCCCTCTGGCCCTGGAAATCAGATGGCGTCTGGCTTCTCTGCACTTCCCAGAGGCTCCAGGAATCAGCCCCCACACACCCAAGATTGAGGTCACAACCCACAGGCGTGGGAGGGCGCAGCCACAGAGCTGGGGACTCAAAGAGGCCCTGGGAGGGGCGCCCAGCTCACCCGAAGGACTGTCTTGATCTGAATGCACAGGTCCCACCCCGTCTGCCTAGAAGCAGGGCACTGCCCTCGTGGCACGGAAACAGCAGCAGCCTGGGGCCCGGCACAAAGCAAGTACCCAAGAAACAACTGAGAGATGCCAGCCCCAGGGGACCAGCACCCTCTGCCCACTGTGAGGGGGTGGCCAGGCCCAGAGGCCAAGGCCATTTCCAGCCCCTCGCTGTCCCCTGCCCTCTGCTGGTGATCCCACCTGGACTCCACACCATAGCCCATGTCCTAAAGCCTTGCACTTCTGCTCGGGAACTTATCAAATATTAAAATCTGAACTGCCCCTGGCAATCAATGGCTTAATGGGTGCGTCCCAGCTAGATTGTACAGAATGTGATCTCTGAAAATGTAATAGCAATATTAGGATAAACTATATAGACCATAATGACGGCTTGCGTTTCTCAGGCACTCACTGTGGTGAGGATCATGGCACAGATGGTCTAATTTAAATTATCATAATAGCACTGAAAGGTAAGCATGATTGTACACTCATCTTTATAGATAAGAAAACGGAGGCTCAGAGAGGCAAATTAACTTGTCTTCGGGCACACAGCAAGGAAGCAGCAGAGTGGGGGCGGCGTTGGAAGTCCAGGCGGCTGCCAGGCCGAAATCTTCCAACAAGCCATGTGGCCTCTCAGAGCAGACCTTAGGGGTCATCTAGAACAACTGCTTTGTTACAGTGGGGAAACTGAGGCTCTGTGAGGGGAACAGGACTGCCCGTGATATAAACCATTTCCAGCCTCACCTCCCCGTCCCTCTAGACTAGTCTTGCTGCCCCCCCAGATTCCCAGAACCAAGGTTACAACAGCCCCTTGGCTCAGCTGAGCATGACCCTTGATCCCCTTGACCTGACCGCTACATGCCACCCTTCCCGCACCCTCCTTCCTGGGACTTACGAGGTGATAAGCCTATTCTCCAGGGGCCCGGCCGAGTCGTACATGGCCAGCCGGTCTCGGCACTCAGGCAGAGTCCACTCCAGCCGCAGCTTGAGCATGAGGTCCATGGGGCCATGCAGGTGCCACAGGCAGCTGGAGGCCAGGGGGTCGGGCCCCTTTAGCCGCAGGGCCTGGCCCTGGCCCACGTAGCTGTAGCGGTAGCAGCCTGGAGAGGGAGAGGGACAGACCCCCTGGCCTCCGTTAGCTGGGAGGAGGACCTGGGGAGGGAGTGGAAGGGTTGTGCCCCCAGCCTCCTGCTGCTCCCTCCCTGCTCCCGGCCCCTCATTCTCTCTCCCTCCCTGATCATCCGCTCACTCTTACAGTCACTCTTACAGTCACTCTTACAGTCGGCTGAGCTCTGTGCAAGGTGAGCTGCCTGGGAACGCTGAGGACAGAAAGGGCCACGGGAGCTCGAGAGGTGAGGCCTCCAAACTCAGCCCAGATCGCAGGGAGCAGAGGCCACGGTGGGGGGGGAGTACTGGAGGGGGCACTTTGAGGGATCTGGGGCGGTGAGTATTGGTGGCAGGGCCTGGATCACACCCAAGATGAGCGCTGCTTTCTCCTGTGGCCCTGGGGAGCTATGGAAGTTTAGGCAGGGCTGGTTGGGCTGCTGGGAGCTACACGAGGAGGGGGCTGGGAGGCGGGGAGGCCACCCAGGAGGCTGTGCAGTAGGAACGAGGGTCTCCAGGTGGGGAGAAGGGTGTGTGCTCCAGAGGGCTCTGCCGGAAATGAGCTTGGAGCTGGCAGTCGTGGGCAGGGAGAGCAGCAGCTGAGGCACACGGGGAACCAAGCCCCGGCTCGCACCGCCAGCTCAGCATGAGCTCACAGCAGCTCCACGCATGCCTGCTACGCCTCTGCCCTTTTTACAGATCTGTCATCTGTTCACTTCCAATGGTCCTTGGGCCCTGGTGTCCTCATCTGTATGCTGAGGACAGTACCAGCTGCAGGGTATTCACATGGCTTAAGATGATGCATGTTGGAGTGCCTGGCACACAGTAGGTGCTTAATAAAGGCAAAGCTGCTCCTCCGGTGGACGTAGGGGACAGGGAGAAGAAAGTCCTGTGGCTTGCCACCCTCCAGTTCCCTCATCGACACCTCCTCCTCTATCAGCCCCATCTTCAAGCTCCTCCTCCACCACCCCAGTGTGAAACACTAAGACTTGCAAAGCAGGACCCTGCACCATTCGTTCATTCATTCTTCATCCAAAACAGTTACTGAGCACCCGAGCACCCACAATGCGTTTCATCCGGGCCCTGGGCTTCAGCACCAAACCAGTAAATATTCTCCCCCACGGAGCACACAGTATCTCATTTAAACCTCGTCCTTAGCCTGGGAGGCAGGGAGGCTGGGTATTCTGCCAGGGAGTATAGAGATTTAGGATGTGGGAAGCAGCCTGGTGAATCCAAATCACCGTCCTGACACCAACACTCCTCGGCTGTGTGTCTCTGGGCCAGTGGCTCAGCCATTCTGAGTTCAGGAAAGAGGATCCAATCATAAACCCTGTCCCACCTCCTTCACTGGGTGGTTCTGAGGAGCAAGAAGGGAATAGAGGGTATACTTTGCTCTGAGGCTGCTGCCTGTGGCTCAGCTCACTCTCCCCAACCCCAGGCATCCTGACCCCAGAGGGGAGCTGATCTCCCCAGAGAAAGAGCTCAGGTTTTTGCCTGGGGGAGCCACAGGTGCTCTGATAGCTGCCTCCAACCACAGCTGGAGCAGGGTGCCTGGGTGTTCCTAGAAGTGTGCATTCTTTAAATCTTGCTCCAAGCTGATGCTTTGCTATTTTAATAATTCATTTTTTGAGGACTAATAATTAAGTGTGCATGGAATCAAGCAAGAGTAAGTACGGAGCAACTTCCGGAAACGTGGGGATCCACAGGCATGCGGCTCACACATGCGGTGCCAGGGCAGCGTGTGCTCTCGTGTGGACGCGGTGCGGATAGCACAGGCGCGAGGCCCAGCCAGTTCCCCTCCCTGCCACCAAGGCCCAACAAATGGCTACCCTGGAGGTCACCCCACGTCGTCCGAGCTGACAGAGGGGCTCGCTGCCTGTGACCTTAAAAAAGAGGTCATTTGAAAACAGATAATAAACGGAAACCTCAGGTTTCCACTTGCAAAAGTCAGGCCTTGAGAAAGTAAAGTTTTTCTCCAAAAACCTTTAGAGAGATAGGCTTTCTTTCTAAACCACAGGCTTTGCATGCCTGGGGAGGGAGGGCAGGGCTCAGGGTGTCCATCTGCCTCTGGATTTGCATAGCAGCCAGCCAGTGTTCCTCAGGGTGCCGGGGGCATCCCCCCAAGCATCGGCAGCCCTGGGGCGGCTCCCTGCCAGGCGGATCCCTGAGACCTGCGGGCCTTGGGCAGACACCATGGACCTCTCCGCCCTTCTCCCAGTTAAATCCATTTTTGAGAAAATAGTTCCCTTCTATAAAAATATTTTGTTAATATTAATGGCTTGTTCTTGTATTAAAAATAAGTTTAAGGGGCTAGAGTGGTGGCTCAGTGATTAGAGCGCTTGCCTGATATGCGAGAGGACCTGGGTTCAAACCCCAGCACTACATATACAACTAAGTGTTGGAGAAACAAAGGCCAAATGGAAAAAATTAAATAGAATTTATTCTCTCTTTCTTTCTTCTTCTCTCCCCCTCTCTCTTTAAAAAAATAAAATAAAAAATAAATTTAAAATGAATTAAATTATTTTAAAATATCTGCTTTAGTTTCAACGGGATGCATGGATACCTACAACCCACGTAACAAGCATTCTTTGGAGTGCTCAATAATTTCTAAAAGCCACAAGGAGTCCTAAAAGCAAAATCTGAGAGGCGTGGCCCTAGATGAGGGGACTACAGTAAGAGCCCGGGAGAGCATTTGAGACTTTCTCCCCTAAGGGGCTATGATATAGGTGCTTCTGGGATACCAAAGAAACAGATCTGCACAATATACCACGCGCCCTCATCATTTAAACTAAAAAGACCTCTTGGCTCCAGGCAGATTTGGCGTGTGGGCTGTGGCTTGTCCACCCCTGTCCCACAGTAGTATGTCAGGAGAGGTGACGGTCCTGACTTCCTGTGACTGCAGGGATCTGTAGGGTTCGTGGTCACCAATGGCACCAACCCAAAGCTCACAGCTTTACTGTCTGGAGGACATTAGCCAGTGAGTAACTGAGCAATCTCATGCCAGGATTCTTGATGTTACTGCGAATGGTCGGATGGATGGATGGATACACAGACAGATAGATAATCAGTTTCTTTCCTTTTCTTCTTCTTTTTAACCAGGATTGAACCCAAGGGCTCTTAAACACTGAGCCACATCCCTAGCCCTTTTTATTTATTTATTTATTGTTTTAATTTTGAGACACGTTCTCCCTAAGTTACTCCTGGCCCTTCCTAAGTTGCTGAGGCTGGCCTCAAATTTGCAAATCCTCCTGCCTCAGCCTTCTGAGCTACTGGATTATAGGAGTGCGCCATTGTGCCTGGGCGGTTTCTTGTGTTCTTGACCATCCTACTAGATCTCTTATTAATGAGTCAAATATTTGACACGTATTCACTCTATCTTTGTATGAGAATCATGATTGTGACGCTTCAAAAATTGTGCTTTGAGCCCAGCACTTTCACCCACGAAGTAAGCATCTGCACAGCAGGACAGGAGAAGGAAGGATCGAAAAAGGTTTAAGTAGGATTTCAACTCTGCCTCCCTCTCCGAGAATGAGTTAGTCTAGCTGAGCAGAGAGGGAAGGGGTGGAAGCAACGGAACCGTTGTCTCCCAAAGATCAGCTTTAAACACAAATGCACCTTGCATGGGCGAGATTGTTTCCTGCCCTGGTGGAAGCACGGCTGGTGAGCAAGGGGGTACAACCACAGACAAGCAGAGTCACCACGTGTACCACCGAACCCGCAGCTCAAGCCCTGGGCAGCAGATTTACACAGGTGCACCCACGTGTGCAAACATACGCACACCCACACACGCATGCATGCACACCCACACACGCATGCATGCTGGCATGAGCTCTGCTCCCCTCCCCCACAGGCCCATGCTGGGAGCCCTCCCCAGCTCAGCACAGCCCCCCAGGGCTCCCTGCACCCCTGAGGGAAGTCTTACGCCCCCAACACTGAACAAAAAATAAACAACTCAAAAGCCAAGTGGGAAGCAAGGGCCGGCAAAGACAGCGTACCCAGCGTGGAATTCAGCGCAACTACGTCTTTCACACTGGCTTCTGTTGAGAGGAAATGCACAAACAGATAAACAGGGGCAAAATCATAAACAAACTAAAGCATAATAAAAATAAAAGCAGGGAAGACGACCAGGCCAGCCTGGTCTCACTGACCCTCATGGCCCCCTCCCGCCTGCTGTCCTGCCTCTGGGGACAGCACCCCTGCCGCAGTGGGTGACTCCCCCAGCCTGGACCCACCGTGGCTCTCCCTTCCCGTACTGACCCAGGATCACCAGGCCCTCGGGATCCACCTCGTACTCGGTCCTGTAGGAGGCAGGGGCCGAGCCGTTGGCCGTGGACAGCAGCTCCTCCACCAGCAGCGCCTGCACCACCTCAGGGCTCAGTGTCAGCCGGCGGTGCTCAGGGATTTGGAGGATGAACCAGAAGAAGCAGGTGAGGGGTCCCTCCCTAAGACAGGCAGGAGTGAGGGGGCCGGGGGTCTGGTGCCCGCATCCTAAGAGCTTAGGATGTCCCCGGCATTGCTCCCCGATCTCACGTGGAAGCCACCAAACTACCAACGAGGGAGGTGCTCTGTGCACTTCCACTTACGGGTAAGGAAACCGAGGCACAGGGGTTGGGTGGCAAGCTATAGACCATGAGTGAGTGAGCACCAGATGTGGATGGGTGGGTGGGCCCTGGGGCTATTCACTCCCTGAAGTAGGGTGGCAAGCAGGGAGTCAGGCTCTGTGCCTCAGTTTCCCCACTTGAAAAATGAGGGCATTGCATCAGAAGCCTACAGAGCCCCTCCCGTTCTTTGGGTCTGAGGTCCCAGCAGGGGCTGTGGGGGAGAGGGACAACTCACCCAAAGGAGTAGACGGAGCTGGAGTTGTAGTAAGTGCCTAGCTGGGTGCTGGCGATGAGCTCCTTGAGCTGGGGGAGGGAGACAGCAGCCCTGGTGACGCCCTGGGCCAGCTTCCTCCTCCCAGCAGCACTGCTTGTCTCAGGAGCCTCCAGGGTGGAGCTGGCCGTGGTCACACAGTGGCCAGGACCCTGCCTGGGCACCAACCTCACACCTGCTGCACCTGATCCCCTCCCCCACCTCCAGCTCTCTCTGCCCCTCTACAGAGCCACTCCCCACCCGTGACCTCAGCCTCAGCAGCTGCTGGAATTGCCCCCCACCAGAGCACGGTGACAATGACAGGGCCCTCGAATGGCATGGAGATCACATTCCCAGGTGTCATTCAACCCACAATGCCCCTACAGCCAGATCCTTCATAATTGCCCCCACTTTTACAGGCGAGGGGACAGCCTCAGCTTGTGTCCCCCTGAAGCAGACCCTTCAACAAGGACACAGTGGTCTATGTGGCGGTGACTGTGGAACAGCAGTTGGGGTGGGGAAGAGGGACAGGAAGGACAGGCAGGCCACACAGGGCTGTTAAGGACGAGGCGAGGCTGAGGCTCTTGGGATAGGGTCCAAACACCAAGACAAGGAAGCGGGGACTCTGTGCACCCTTCCAGCTGCCACGGCTGAGGGTGCTGTTGGGAATGAGTACCCAGCACATCCAAGCTGCCCTGCTGGGCAGTGGCTACTGAAGGTGGCCCTCAGGAGCAGCGAGAGTGCACATCCGGTTCATCAAGGGGAATCAGGGTCTAACCCTAGGGCTTTGGCCTGAGAGCACTACGTGTCCCACCCCCACGGCACAGCCCCTTCCATGGATGGGGCTGCTCCCACCAGGGTGATCCGGCGGCCCGACCCCACAGTCCCTCCCTCACCCCCACAGTCCTTCCCTACCATCTTCTGGGCTTTGGCAGTCTCACTGCGGAAGGCACTGGACTCCCGGCGGGCCAGATCCTGGGAGAAGTGGCGATTGAGCACCCGGAGGCTGCCTGAGTACACCTGGCTGACTGTCACCTCCGCCTTGTACCCTGCCCAGGGAGAAACCAGCAGGCTGACCACGGAGGCCTCTCTGCTGTCCCCTGCCTTCCAACCCTCAGCCCAGACTCACGATCTTGGGCCTCCAGACAGATGGCCGCCATCACCACCCACTGACACCTCCAACAGCATGGTCTTTATCATTTTCCTGTCATTAGGGCCCTCCAAAGTTTATCTGATGACAAACTAACTTCAAGGTGCCGGGTGGTGTCCCAAAACCTCCAGTGAGAGACGGATCCAGCGAGCAACCCAGGACACGGATGGAATGAAGGTCAGGAAGCCCTCATGGACAGAAAGGAGCCCTGCACATCCCTCCGCGTACCAGCCTGTGACAGACTCCACATGCTAAGTCCCCACTACGTGGCTCACACTGGCAAGCCAGGGCAGAGGCCTCCGTGACTGACAGCACTGGGAAAGTCATTACTCCAGCAACTCCCAGCACACAGGAGCCGTCCCAGGCTGGTGCCATCAGGAGGCACAAGGTGCTACTGAGGGGTGTGACACAGGACGTAGACCTGGGGCGTGGTGACCCTCTCACTGAGTTGGGAGGACTGGGAAGCTATAAGTTGGGAAGAAGGGGTGGGGACAGGAGGCCAGCGTGCACAAAGGCCCTGAGGCCAAGAGGTCCAGGTAAGGACTAAAAGCCCTTGTGGCGAGAGCAAGTGGAGGGGAGGCAGCACCCATCCGGGCGTCAGCAGGGCGGCCTGGAGCCACCCCATGCACAAAGGAAACCATGAAAGGTTTAAATCAGGGACAATGACATCAGGTTTCCGTTTTGCACAAACTGTTTTGACTGGCGTAAATAGAGTGGTTCATACCGCTATTCACTGGTTCAACAAAGATCTACTGAGAACCTACTGTGCGTAGAAACTGGTCTAAAGTGCTCGCAAATATGTCAGTATAACAATTAAAATGATAGAGGAAAAACCCTGTCGTATAGAGCTAGTCACCCAGCAAGGGGGACAATGAACATCATAGACTTGGCCAGGGGTAAGTGCTGAGGGGCTCAGTCAACAACAAGACCTGGCAGGGGTGGGGTGTGGGCTCCACTCGGAAACCAGGGAAACCAGGGAAGTCAGCCACGAGGACGCCCATGGTGCAGAGGGCAGGCCAGCAGAGGGACCTGCAAATGCAAGGGCCCTGGGGCAGGGGCGGTGAATGCAGGGGGAGAGGAGATGAGCGGGAGGGGCAAGCAGGGCTCGCACACCCGGTGGACTCAGGCCTTGACTCTGAGTGAGCTGGGAGCCGTGGAAGCTTCAAGGGGTGATTCAATTTGCCATATGAAATGTCCCTCTGCTATGCTATCGAGAGACTCCAAGGAGTCAAGGGCAGAGCAGGGAGACCCCAAGGAGGCTCCTGCAGCGTCCAAGCAAGTGTCCTCCAGGTGAGGGCCGCAGAGCCTGCACCGTCCTGGGAGGTGGTGAGCAGAGGCCTGCCTGGCTTGAGGTTTATTTTGGAGTTAGAGGTGACCCAGTTTCTGGGAAATTGGTGCTGGGGTGGGAAATGAGAGAGGAGAGAGAAGCAGCAGCAGGAAGGAGGAAATGGATGACAGTGGGGTCATGAGGGATGCAGGTTTGAGGGAGATCTGTGCATGGTGCACATGAGGGTCCCCGCACATCCAGGAGAAGGGTGGGGACAGTGACGAGACGCAAGCCCAAGGGAGACCCGGGCTGGACACGCAGACTGGGGAGTAAAGGACATTTAAGGCTCAGGGCGTGGGGTGAGAGGGAGAACGGTGGGTGGAGGTGGGAGGGGAGAGAGCCACAGGGGGCCAGGGGGAGAGGGGGTGCCCAGCCCAGGGAGGAGGCTGCATTTAGCAACCACTTTAGAGCCCTTTCCACACATAGTAGGCTCTCAGTAAACATTGCTGAGCAGAGGTATAATCCAGGGCTTTGAAGCCACACTCTGCGCATCAGCCAAGGAGCTGTCGGAGTTGGAGGGAGCGGAAGCAGGTGGCACCAATTGGAGGCTGCAGCCCGCTAGGTTGGGCAGCCCCTCCAGGATTTGGCTGTAAGGAGGTGAAAGGGAGCAGAGAAATGGGGGGACACCCAAAGGGACTGATGGATGCTGCTGCTGGTGGACAGAGGGGTCTCTGCTGAGCCAAGAGGGTGGGATCTGGAGCCTGGAGGAGGCAGAGGCACTACAGCCTGGAAGGTCGCTGGCTTGAGGGTTTGTGTTCCCATCAAAGCAGGAGGCAGTGAGGAGGCCGGGCTGGAGGAGAGAAGAAAGCATGAACCCAGGAGAGCAGGAGAGGGAAAGGACCAGGGAAATGGAGTTGGTGGCTTCAAGGGCCAGGCTACTGCAGGGCAGTCAGGAGGGAAGACAGCCCCGGCCTCCTCAGGACAGGGTCTGGGTCAGGCTGCCCCTGGCTGGGCCAGCTGCTCCAGTGCCACATGTCCCCCTCCAGATGTCAGGGCACGTCTCTGACCCTTCTCCCCGTCTGGTGCCCTGCAAAGCCGGCCCAGGCAGGTGGAGCATTCAAACAGCTCCCAAGTGCCTCCTGCACCCCTGGCCCCTTGGGGGTTGGCTTTCCCCAGCAGACACTGTCGCCTGCGTCCTCAGCCCCAAGCAGCACCCACGGGGCAGGAGGAATCGGACTCCTCTGCAGAGACAGACAATTGGCAGGTGAGCTCCTGCCCAGCGCTGTGGTTTACCCTAAAGACTAATTACCCCACCACCTAAAGAGGCCTCCGCAGCCCTGCGCTATTTGGGGCGCTGGCTTCCTGCCGGTGGTGAAGTGCACACCGCGCCTGCTCCCTTCCTGCGCGGCTCAGCTCTGAGCAGAATCTATGAGTCATCGCAAGTGGGGCGCGTCAGACCTAGGGATCCTAACTGCATCATCCCCGGCCCGTGCCCCAACCCTCCCTGAGCTGGGCCTGGGCATATCTATCCCCCAGGTCCTCTCAGCGGCCTGAAATGGCACCGTGAGGTTGAGCCGGTGAGAGCACCACCTCGCTTCTGCAGACTGCTCATGGGAAATCTCCAATCACCTAGGCTGGCCTGATCCCTCCAGAGCCTCTGGGACCTTGGCTTCCTCTATCCTGGCACATGCTGCCGGGCTCTGCAGCGGAACGGCCCCAACAGGAAGCCAGCACACAGCCCCGCACACGGGGTGCGCACACTGGGCAGGAGATGAGCAAGTCTCCCGCAAAGTCCAGGGGCACTTTCACAGCAGTCTGACTCAGCGACTCCCTTTCCTCCTGTCACCGAGAACGGCAGGCCTGAGACCATCTCCACCAGTTTTGGGAAGACATAGTAGGCGCTCAGGAGCATTCGGGTCAGGGTGGAGTGAATGGGGGGTGGAGGGCCATGCCGTTGGGCGGGGGGACCCAAGTTAGAGATGAGGAAGAATCCCCACGTCCAGCTGCCCACCAGACCCTCTCCTTCCACCGTCTGGGCCCTGGAGACCTGGAGGTCACGGAGCCATGGGCCCCTCCCTCGAGGAGCACCCCAGCGGGGCTCAAGTGAGCAGAGGCACTAATTGGTACCAGCTACCACGTGTGCCCCTGGGCCTCCGCATCGGGAGCCGGGCTGGCACCCAGCCTCAGGCCACCCAGGAGGCCATGGCGAGAGAAGGCAATGTTTACACACCTCAGATTTTGTTGGCTCCCGGGAACCGGGTGCTGGGAGAGCCCTCCTCCCCCGGCTGGTAGAAGGCGGCAGACTTGAGCCGCAGGGAGGACCAGCAGTGCCCACCTCGAGGGACTTAGAAAGAGACCCAGAGAGGAAGGCCGTGTCCGGGGTCGCACAGGGAGTGCCACTGCCGAGCCCAGAATCGTGGTCCGTCCTGCAATCTCCCCACAGTCACCCCAAGTCCTCCCTAAGGGCACCTCCCACGTGGCCCCCCCTGTTACCTAGGAAGTACCAGAGCATCACCCCGGCTGAGGCCAGCAGGACCAGGGCCAGCCATAGGGGCGCCAGGCGCAGGTAGTCTCGGACTTTCCTCTTGGAGTCCTCAGGGACCTTGAACAGCCCCTCTGGCTCTGCTTCCTCGCCATCTCCTGCGTCGCCCTGCCCGCCTGCTGCCTGGGGGGCCTCGGCCATGGGCATCCTGGAGAGGACAGAGCAGAATGGACAACAGCCTGGCATTTGCAGGGGAGCCTCGGCTGAGCACCCACGGTGCACAGAAGCAAGGTGGTGCCCCTGCCTTTTGAGCAGAAGGGTAATGACCCCGGGGAACTGTGACCTTGACCCCAGGTGGGTGCTGAGCAGGCTCACCGAAGAGGACAGCCCCAGAGCGGCAGACACCTCACCGCATCCCTGTGGTCAGAGATGGAAGTATTGGTGCCCACTGGGGCGATACCCACAGACAACCGGGACAGGGCACTGGCTTCTGTAAACCCGCTGCTCCTGCCCCTGGTGCCTCCCAGGTGGGGCACGCTTCTCCTGCCTCCTGGTTCAGGTCGACAGCACTCCCCCAAATGCTAACACAGCTGGTGTCCCTGGAGCACTGAGCCAGCCCTGAGCTGGATGGGGACCTGCCTTCTTCAGGGTGCACCATCTCTCTGTCTCCTCACTTCCAAAGTCTCCTGGGGACCAGGAAGGGAAGGAAAGTCAATATCCATTGACTGCCAGAAGATGAGATTTTCCACATTTGATCCTCAGGTCACCCGGCATGTGGGACCATTGTACCCATGTGTCCTCCTCAGGCCCTCTCTGCAAGGGCCCCTCACATGGATTTCCCACTTAAATCTTCCAACACATCTCAATATTCTGCACCCACTGTGGTGCAGAATTGACACCCCAATGGAAATTGACACCCCAAGTCACCTGGCAACCACTCAGTCCAGGGTTTTCCCAGCTGGATTTTCCTGATGTAACTTGAATATCTGGAATTTTAGACACACACACACACAAGCCCAGAGAGGCTAAGTCCCTTGCCCGAAGTCACACCACAGGCAGGTAGGGGTTGGGCCCACGTGTGAACTCTTTCTCCTACTCTGTAAATGAGCTGCTAATTAATAAGCCATGATTAAACAACTGTATGTCACACCTGCCAGTGCCCCAGGCTGAGCTCTATCTTCAGACTCCAAAGCAAACTTCTCTTTGGCTCTTCAGGCAGATTTTCTATGGTCCAGAGAACAACCTTCACCCACCATCAGCAGAGCAGGGACTCCAGAGCACGGGACGTGAGTTTTCTCTTACAGCACCACTAAATGCCACAGTGGCTCTAAAATGCTTCCCCAGAATATGCATTGGCAGAAGAGGGCCATCGATACACCTGGGTTCTCTGTCACTTCCCACCTGATCTCCTGCAGCGGGCTCTTGGAGAAGCCTAGAGGTCTCCCTGCCTCCCATTCCCTCCTCCAGTACATCCTTCCCGTTGTCACCAGGGAGTCTCCCTGCCCAGCTTCAATCATTCATCTGCTCAGATGCTTCCCTGAGTCCCAAACACCCAGAATCCAAACCCCTTGCTGGGGCATCCCAGGCCCTCTGGGTTCCTGCCCATCCTCTCATGGCCAAACGTCCGCCAGGTACATCATCTCTCAGGCCATCAGGCCACGAAAGCCTGTCTTAGTGCAGCTCTACCCTGCCTGACAGGCTATGGTGAGCCCTTCCTAGGTCACCTGCCTACAATAAGACCCAGGGCCCTGGGGCCCTGGCTATTTAAGCTCTCTCCTTCCCTGAGCAGCTCTTGATCAAACCAACAGCATGCATGGCCTCGGTCCTTGCTTCTGTCCCCCTGAAGAAAGGGACTGGGCTGGGGGCATAGCTCAGTGTATGCATGGGGCACTGGGCTCCATCCCCAGCACCACAAAACACACAGGCAGGGCCCATGTCATGGTCACCTCCAGGGCTCCCCAGGAACCCACCCCACGGCCAGCCCATGAATGGAAGCAGGATGAAAGGAGGGCTGATGGAAGCAGGCTGGACTCCACAGCTGGGGCACAGGCTCTCTTGTACCCTGCTGTGCGGGGAGGCAGGGTTGAGGAGGCTCTGAGCTAGAGCCAGATGGCAAGCGGGCCGGCAGAGGTCCAGGATCAGCTACCAGGTCGCCTCGTTCTTAGTGAGCACCTGCTTGGAGCCCAGCTCCATGCTGGGCACCAGGGGTTCATGGTGAACAGAGAGACTCCATCCGTATCCCCTCAGGGTGACAGCCAGTTCTGAAGACTTTCACTATTGACGGCAGCTTCTCTGCTGTTCCAGGGTCCAGCCTTCCAGAAAAGTCCATGACCCTACTCCAGATGCCCCCAGAACCTGACCCCTTCTTGGCACCACCATGGATCAGCCAAGCCATTGTGCTTTCCTGCACAGCCATCCAGGTCGCGTCATCTGTCACTTTGACTCCACAACAGCCAGGTATCCAAGCACAAATCCACACACAAGTGTCAACACGTCTTTACCACGTGCCCGGCTCACAGGTCTCACCCAGCCCCCATCACACAGAGTGCAGCCTCCCAGGGCCCCTGCACATCCTCCCGTCCTCTTCCTCCCTCCACTACAGCCACGCCCGGCTCCTGGGCTGACCCCACCAGCCCCTCTGCCTGGACCATGTCTCTCCCTCCTTCAAGCCTGTGCTCAGATGCCACCTCTGGGCGATCTTCCCCGCCCACTTGCTCTTCTGCTTTTCTCTATATAGTACTTGAGCCTAAATGGCGGGATGTGCATGTCCCATGTCCCCTCCCTGGCTGTAGGCTGCGTGAGAGCGGCTTTCCTAAGCTCCCGGCTGGACCCCTGCTCCCCTGCAGACATGGAATGAGCGGACTCAGTTGGTTTGGCTTTGTTTTTGCAGCACTGGGATGGAACCCAGGGCCTCGTGCATGCTGGGCAGAATCTCTACCACTGAGCTGCATGCCCGGCCCTTTTCTATTTTGGGGCAGGGTCTTGCTAAATTACTGCAGCTAGCCTTAACCTTGCAATCCTCCTGCCTCAGCCTCCCAAGCATCTGGGCTAGGCATGCACCACCACATCCAGCCTCACTCAGTTGTCTTCAAATGGGTGAAGAGTAAAACCCCAGTTCCTTCCTGCACAGCCCTGTGCACGTGAGGCTGACCCACTCCCCTACCTCCTTCCTCCAAGCCATCTTGTTGTCCCCTGAAGTTGACCTTCTCTTGCTTATGCATTTTAGCAATGAGGAGGATCACCAACTTTAGGGTTCAAGCCCTGGGCGAAGATCACAGCTTGGGTCCTGAGCCCCCTGAGTTCCCTTCATATCCAGGCTTTCCCCTCTGTCTGCCTGGGCTCTCACCTCCTGAGCAGGCCTCTCATGTGGACCTCCACGCTCGACAGAGACAGCACCTCCTCCTGGCAGCTCTCCCGAGCATCGCAGGAGGGGAGGCCACCCCATCGATGCAGAGCCTCTGATTGCCATGGCAACCTTCTTCTCTCCCAGGAGCACCTAGACCCCACCCTGGCCCCTGCCCTTCACTCTCCTCCCATGTAGAGACCCGTGCTGGGCCTCTATCTGCCCACTGGAGACTGAACTCTCCGGGGTCACTCCCTGTGAGCTCCTACTGTGTGCCAGCCTAGTCCCCAGCAGTGCCAGACACCACATTCCATTTCATCTCTGCAGCCTGGAATGCTTGCCTTGCTGCCCTATATAATGTTGGGGAAACTGAGGCACAGGGCAGAGAAGGGAAGGGCAGCATGGGGCTCTGACCTAGCATGGCGGGAGGCATGGTTCAGCGGGGCCTGGAGGACTCCCAGCTGCAGGCCTCTGTAGCTGTGTGCGGGAGCCAGTGGCGTCCCTGCCACACACTTAAACCCACTCACAGCACTCAGGTACGCTGAGGGATACACATCCTACTCACGGCATGAGACTCTAGACGCACGCCCTTGCTTCACACCCGCTCACACTCAGAGACCAGCTCGGAGCCCGTGAGCCAAGGGTCCTGGACTCCAGTCAGCACACAGGTGCAGCGTGCGGCTCTGGATCTGTCCCACAGCCTGGAGAACCCAGGCGGGGCAACGTGTGCAGACCGACAGGGTGGGGGCAGGGTGTTCGGCTGGGGAACGAGGCTTCTCTCTCGCTGTCCCTGCCCACTTGGGCCAGCCGGCACCGAGCAACACAGCCCCACCACTGCCCTGAGGTTTCCACGCGCTGGGCTTCCCCAGCCCCAGCCCTCTGCACCCCTGGCCTTCTGCTCGCAGGTCACTGTGGCCAGGGAGGCCCTGCAGGCCCAACCTCAGAGCAGAGAGATGGCTCAAGCCCTGGGGAGCTGGTTTTAGCTCTCCCAGGGTCCACAGTCACCAGGTCATCACAGATCCTGGTTCCCCATGACAGAGGCCCCTGCTTACCTTCCGGCGTGGCAGGAGGGTACCCGGCCTGCGCTCAGGCCTCAGGAGCCTCTGTCCAGGCCAAGGTCTCTCCACCCCCACCTGGCCAGCCTGAGTTGGATCAATGGCCCGGAGCCATGGCTGGGTTGTCTGGCCCTTGTCCTCTGTGGCCTGTGGCCCCAGGTTCCATAGGGCTCCTGCTGGGCTAGGACAGCTCCGGGACTGGGCACAGGTAAACAGGAGGAGGCCCCGCCCAGCCTGGCCTGGCCCGCCCCGCAGGCACCCTAGAGGCTGGCGAGCAGGTGCTGGAGATCCGAGATCCGAGCTGTCCCCAGGGGCCGTTGCCTGGTGACATTCCTGCCCGGTTACAGCCCCCAGCCCCAAGAGCATGAATGGGGGTGAGGACGGAGGGCCGCACAGAGACCCAGGCAGGGAAGAACGGCGCTCATGCTGTCCACTTGCGGCACAGGTGAGACCAAAGAAGCTCCTGGCCAGAGAGAAGGAGGCTGGGCCACGCGCCGTGGGCACAGAGGAGGGGGAGGGGTCCCGTGCCACTTTCTGCTTAGCTGGGCATTTTTCGAATCCATACCTTATTTTATAGAGCCCACTGTCCACGTTGGTGGCCACTGACCACATGCGGCTCTTCAGTGCATGGAAGTGGCAGCCCGAACTGGGCCACGCTCACAGGAAAGACGCAGAGCAGATTTCAAGACCCGAACAAGGAATGCAAATGGCGCGGGGCTTCTCCGTGGGTTGCGTTTTGAAGGCACACTAGCTTGGGTTAAGCGAGACTGACGGGATTAGTTTCATCTGCTTTCTTGCACTTTCTAATGTGACTAAAGGGAAAACTTAAATGACAGGTCCTAGGGTCTCCTGGGTCCTAGGGAACAGTGCCACTGTAGAGCTGAGATCTCACTCGAGTGTGCACCCAGTATGTGACAGACACTGGGGCTCCCTGGGTGTGTGCGGGCTGAACGGTGTCTTCACCAGGGGTGTCCCAAGGCCAGCACATGGTTTGTCCACCTGACACCCAGCGCACTGTGCAAGGCATGAGAGCGTGAGGTGTGTGAGCGTGAGGTGTGTGAGCATGAGATGTGTGGAGTGTGAGGAGTGTGAGCGTGAGGCATGTGGACTGTGAGGCGTGTGAGCGTGAGGCGTGTAAGCATGAGGTGTGTGGAGTGTGAAGAGTGTGAGCGTGAGGCATGTGGACTGTGAGGCATGTGAGCATGAGGCGTGTGAGCGTGAGGTGTGTGGGTGTGAGGCATGTGGAGTGTAAGGCGTGTGAGCGTGAGGCGGGTAAGCATGAGGTGTGTGGGTGTGAGGCGTGGGAGTGTAAGGTGTGTGAGTGTGAGGTGTGTGAGCGTGAGGTGTGTGGAGTGTAAGGTGTGTGGGTGTGCTGCATGTGGAGTGCAAGGAGTGTAAGCATGAGGTATGTGAGTGTGAGGCGTGTGAGTGTGAGGTGTGTGAGTGTGAGGCTGTGATTGTGAGGCGTGTGAGCGTGAGGTGTGTGAGTGTGAGGCTGTGATTGTGAGGCGTGTGAGCGTGAGGTGTGTGAGTGTGAGGCGTGTGGTGCAGGTGAGCACACACCCATGCTGCCTGCTGGCGTTTGGCTGGCGTCTCTGTTTGTCCAGGGGCCAGGGCAGGCACCCTCACTCCTCTGAGCAGGCATCAGCCACAGCTGGGCCATCAGGGAAAGGGTGTGGTGGGCTGGGCTGCCGCCTTGCTGGCTAGGATTCATGGCGGGGACACCTCCCCTCCACTCCTGTTCCTCAGTCCTGTCCAGGGCCCTGCCTCCCGCTGGGCCTGACCCCCACTCTCTGAGCAAGGACCACAGCCTCACCCCACTGTCCCTCTGCCCACTGCAGGCAATTCCGCCTCCTTCCTGCAAGCCTCCCCACACAAACTAGGGGAGCAGGGGCGGTGTGTGCAGGGCAAGACGCCATGAGCCCTGCCCTGTGTCTGTCCTGTCCTCTGGAAGGTGAAGTGGCCCAGGCCCCAGCCCAGACAGGCTGGCGGCTGGGCGGTGGGGAAAGAAGACCTTGCACAATCAGTGTCCTGTGCACCTGGTGGCCACCCGGCCATCAATCAGCCCAGCCTGGGGGGGTGGCTGCCCCTTTGGGAGGGCGGCACCAGGGGCTAAGGGGTCGTCGGGAAACACAGGAAGGCGTCCCAACTCCCCAGGAGCTCAGAGAGCCTTGGGCATGGGGCAGCCTGCCCTGTGACAGACTTCCCTTTGCCAACAAGGGCTGGATAGTCTTGTCCCCACAGCAGAGGGACGTGTTCACACCCAGATGGGGCACAAAGGCCTTGTCTCACTCCAGCACTGGCCCTCAGCCTCCAAAGCCACCTTGGTCCCAAGGGTAAAAGAAGCTTCCTGGAGGATTGGCCAGGGTGGTTTGGTGGCTGGGGGACAGAGCAGGCCTGACCAAGCAGGACAGAGATGCACCACCACCCTCAGGTGACAGATCTTGCCAGGGGTGGGGGAGCCAGATGACCTGGCCGAAATCCCACTCCCTCCACCTGTTGGTGACCCAGAAAAAGGTGTCACCTCCTCAGATGCCTTGTCATGGCCTCAGGAACGGGGGAGACAAAGCCGGATGGCTGAGGGCAGAGAGACGTAAGGTGGGCCTTTCATCCAGTGGGATGTCCTTGAACAGAGGGAAATCGGGACACAAGGAGGCCATGAGGAGGGTGGAGGGAGTACCAGGCCTCGGGAGCCGAGGGGCCTCCTGGAGCTGGGAGCAAGGCCTAGGTCCGACCAACGCCTGCAAGGCAGAGCTGTGGCTGTCTTTGCCACCACCCAGGCGGGCACTAACCGTAGCCCTAGCAGAGCCGGTGCTTCCTTCTTGTGTGTCCAGCATCCTCCCAGGCCCTGCTGTCCATCAGAGGGGGTGGACAATGTCTGCATTGTGTCCCGGGCGCCTTATGGTGACACGATGACGTAAGCCAGGCACACCGCTGGCAGGTTGGGGGACCAGCCCTGTCTGCCCTCAAGGAAAGGCCTAGAAACAGAACTCCCACAAGCTAGGCTGAGGTGTGTCCTTGTCAGCAGTTCCCTCGTGGTCTCTCGTACGTGCCCCAGCCCTGTCCCACTGTGAGCCCCACGAGGACAAGACCTTATCTCCCACATCTGCTGCTGGGTCCCAGGCTAGAACTGGGCTGGCACACAGGAGGGACCAGCAGTTGTCTAGTGAGGGACTGGCATTTGCTGTCCACCCCTTTGACTGTGTGCAGCGTTGATTCGGAGGGCCAGGCCCTTCCCAGGCATCTGCTCACAATCGGGGGCTCGAATCCAGGCTTGGGAGGGGAACATGTGTGTCCACTTAGCAGAAGAGGAGTCTGAGGTTCCGAGAGGAGCAGCTGACCTGCCCAGTCCTGCACCAGGGCTAGGGAGCTAGCCTAACCAATGACCGGAAGTCAGAAGGCAAAACATCAGTGGACCCATTGTCCTCTGGAACCCTTCCTTGTCTCTTCCCAGGTCCTGGTGGCCTCGGCACTCTTCAACCTTCCGTGGCGTGGAGATGCACCACCCCGATCTCATCACATGGCCTTCTCCCAGGGGACCAACATCCCTCCTGTAGGTAAACCTGTCACATTGCAGCAGGGCCTCGCATCCAGGGTGACCCCGCCTTAATTTGCTGACACTTCAAAGACCCCATTTACGCTGATGGCTGAGGGTTAGGACTTTGTTGTGTCTTTTGGGGGACACGGGCCTGATCACAGCCAGGGTGAGGGGCAGGCAGGAGCTGCTGGTGCTGTGGGTGAGTGCCCCAAAGGTCCCGTGGGACCCTGAGTCTGCAGTCGCTTCTGACGCCTCTGTGCCACCCCCTCTCCCTTCCCACAAGCACAGGTGTGACCAGCTCCATCTCCCTCCACAGGCCACCCTGCTGCAGGCAGGAAGGGAAACTTGAGTTGCTTACTGGACAAACCTTTCCCCAGAGTCCCCAGAGGCCACCCTGTCACCTCCACCCAACTCCTGACGCACCCACTGCTCACTTGCTCATTCATGGAACAGGCGCTGGGCCTCTAAGCAGCACCAGCCAGCCTGTGCCAGGCCACAAGGCCACAGAGGCAAACAGGGGTGACCCCTACCCTGAGAGGCCCAGGAGCCTGGGGAAACAGTCAGGGGGCGGGCACAGGTGACGGTGGGCACTGCCAACCCGCCCTGTCTCCATGCCTGAAGCAGAGGGAAGGGAACTCTGCCAAACTTAGAGATGCCCTGTAGTTGCTTTGAAGAACAAGAGTCAGGAATGAGACCTTGAAGGGGAGGCCACCTCCTTAGAAATTCAAGGTCCCTAAGGGCCTGCTAGGCCATGAGACCTTCCAAGTTTACGATAACACAACTAACCAGACCCATAACTGGTGACATCCCCAAAGAGAAAAGTGGCTTCCTGCTCCCATCTTATAGGTGAGAACGTAAAGGCTCAGGGAGCAGCGTTCCCTGCTCAAGGACACACAGCCAGGGAGGGCTGAGGGAGCTGGCATCCAGCACCCCTGACTTCAGAGCCAGTGGTCCTTTTCCAGGGCCACCCTTCCTGGGTTTGTGTCCCTCCTCCATCCCGTGGCACCACTCCTGGCCCCCCATCCTGTTCCAGCCCTGTGTCCTGCCTCTGATCTGTCTAAAGACACCACCTGAGGTGTCCTTGGGGCTCTGGCCTGCCCCTCACTGCTTTCCAAGCTTGAGGTTTGAGAGGTGCTGCCCCAAACCTCGAGGGGACGCAGAATGAAACTCTGCCTGCGTCACTCAGGGGATCTCAGAGAGAGTGGCGGCTGCCCAAGGCATCACAGCCAGGCTGAAGCAGAGTTCAGACTGTAACCCAAGGGACCTGATGACAAATGTGCTGTCCAGAACCAGAGACTCAAAAGTGCAGTAGAAGGGCAAGATCATTACCACAGAGTCGTTATATTAAAGAAAAATGTCCAAGGGACACAATTTGCTAAGAAAGCCTCATCCTAACGGGAACCTGTTGGTTTCCTACCACATGGCGGGAAAGGGCTTGTGATTGTCCCCTGGCTCGCTGGGGCACGCCCTCCACTGTCACTTCCTCCCCACACAAAGTGAGGACTGTCAACTGGGCAGCAAACAGGCCCCGCCCCTGCCCAGCGAGCCCAGGAATGGAAGATGCCGAGTCCTTGCCAGCGGCTCCTCCCTGCGTCCTGGCTTCCTGGAATCACAGCCTGGGTGGGTGCCTCCCGCCCTCTGCATGCTCAGGGCTTCCTGCCCCCGCCCCAGCCCCAGGATAGAAGCAGCAGGTGCGTCACATCCCAGGTGGTGGAAAATGTCTCTGAACAAGTTGGCCACGGGGATGTCCCCAGGCTGTCACAGGGGTCAGGTGGTGGTGACTTCCAGTTTTATCAGCTCCCCCACCTCAGCCAGACCCAGCTGTGGCCTGGGACTTGGCACCATCGCTTTGAGGCCTCCTGTCCTTGACTGACACAGGACTCAGAACTTCTGTCGCTCCTGCCTCCAGTTGCCAAGAGCCTGGCTGATACATGAGACTTGCCCGTGCTTTAAAAGATGGAAAGACCCGGACCTGTGTGAGTGCGACAGTTGTCCAGGCTCGAGTCCTTGCAACACTGTTTTCTAGCTGTGTGACCTTGGGCAAGTCACGGGACCACTCTGAGCCTTAGTCTTATCTGGAAAATGGGGTGAGAAGAGGACCTCGCTCAGGCATTCTTGTAAGGATCAAGCGTGTTAATCCGCAGCTTAGAACAGAATCTAACGCTCCTAGGGGCTCAGTGAGTTCAGCTCGTAAGAGACCCAGAATGATAGGAATATTCCACTGCGGCTCTCAGAGATCCTCCCCACAGCTGGCCCCTCTCCCACTGCCAAATGGTGGCAGAGAGTCTGCAAGAGGCATCCCTGTCCCTTCCAAGCACCACCATCAGCCACCCACCTCTGGAATATCGGAGCCAGCCTAGGGCCTCCTGCCCAGACCCTGCCCTCACCCTGCCTTCCTTCCCCGGTGGGAGGTCCTGTGGTCTTCCTGCGCATGCTATTTCTCAATGCAGCCTGTGCAAATGAGCTGGCCAACTTCACCCTGTAGCTGTCATCGCCTCTCCTAGGCCCCAGAATCTGCCCAGGGTCTGCCACACAGCATCATGGGTGCTTATAACAGAGGAAGCTCAGGAGGTAGAGTCAGAGGCATAATCAGTCCCACCTGGGGCAAACCAGAGAGCATCCTGGAAGTGGGTGCATTCAAGTGGGGTTCTGCGGGATGGGTAGGAGTCCAGAGGTGGATCGTGAGGGTACAGACCCAGGGACCAACAGGAACTGAGGTGAATGGGTCAGCCGTAGCCCCAGCTCTCACCCCACCACCCCAAGCCTGGCTTCCAACTCTGGAAGTGAAACACGTAGTCCCAGCCTCACGCCACATTCTGTGTGGCACCCGGACTCACAGGTACCAGGTCTAGGAGAGGAGTTAGAGATCATGACGGAGCCATGGAGGTGCTAGAGGAGAGGGGAGCAACCCCGGGTCCCCAGGTCATGGACTGCGATGCTCAGGAGTCCAGACCTGCTTCTCAGAACACCAGGGAGTCACGGAGGTTAAGCAGGGTGTGGCATGGCCATGTGTGTTCCTTGGCAAGACCACCTTGGCAGGGCCCAGACTGGAATGATGAAAGGGGCAGGTAGTGGGGACCGGAGGGGCAGGTAGGAGGTGACACAGGGACCCTGGGGACACCTGGACATGTTGAGCCCCCCAGATGTGCTGAGCCGAGAAGGTCTTTTCTCTTTCTCAACCACAATGTGGATCGTGGCATCGTTTTGTTTTTCTCGCTAAGCTGGCCTCCAGCAAGCACAGGATAGAATCCTGATGGTTTTCTGCCATTGTCAGAATCGTCTCTTGGGTTTCTGCCAACAACCAGAAGCTCTGGATCCCCGTGCACCCAAGTTTGAATCAGCTTTATCAACCATCAGCTGCACTTCTCAACCTCCCTGAGCCTCGGTGTCCTGATCTATAAGACGGGGAGACCAGAACCACCACTGCCTCTCAAGGTCGTGTGCAGGTGACAAGAGGTGTTTGGGAAGCACCTGCACAAAGCCTGATCAGCGTGCCTCTTGACCCCCTAGGGTTGGTTTTCTTCCTCCGGTTGGCTGGGACATCCGTGAGGAGCTGGAGGTGGGTTATTTAGCCTAGCTAAGTCCTACGTTCCCGCTGCCATTTGCTTGGGAACTGTGGGCACTAAAAGTTGCTTAGAGTGGGAGCTGGGAGGTGGAGGAAAAGCAGAAATGGGGGCCTGGGGAGGCGAAGGAACAAGCTCAGCTCAACAGGAAGGAAACATGAGAGCTGTCAGCCCTCCCACCGCTCCCCTTTCCTCTTATCCCCCAGATCTGCCCGTCTGCCTCCTGCTTCCCACTTCTCGCTCTGCACCTCGTGCTTCTGCAGGGCCCTGGGCTGCGCCTGGTCCCCAGCTAGTGCCAACCCTCTCTCCTGCAACCTGACCCAGGTGGACCTGCCTCTCCTTCACTGCTCCCACCCCTGCCAGCTGCTTCCTCCTGTCCCCTCTTTCCAGGCCCATGCTCTAATCCGTGCGGCATATGACACATGGTGACTGTGACCCATCACTCCATCACCACCTGCTATAGGGTGGCATCTTTCTTGATCGCTGCCAGCTCAGGTCTCTCACCAGACCCGATGGAGACAGCTGGGCTCCCTGGGTTTTGCCCCCCAGCAGCCAGTTTCCATGGCCTCAGCCAGCAGTTCTCCCTGCCCGGGAAATAGGAGTTGGGGAAACAGAAGAGTTACTTTTGTGAAAGAAACTTAAGAGATTACGAGGTCCAGAGATGTCACCAGGTGCGAGCCCTGATCGACAGGAAGTTGCCTCTAGCATGGCAGTGCAGACTCTAAAGCTGTATCCAGGCCCTGCAGGAAGATCTGTGATCCATTAGCAATGTCTGCCGTGAGTGCAGCTATAGAATATCCACACCCTGGACCTTGTCTACTTTTTTTATTTTCTTCAGGGCACTGAAATGGATGTGTGTGTGTGTGTGTGTGTGCGCACGTGCATGTGTGTGTGTGTGTGGTGTGTGTGTGTGTACGTGCGCACGTAAATAAATATGAAGACATCAATGATCAAGTTCAATCTTTCCTTGAGCACAATCTTTGGGTATGGAAGGAAAGGATGATAGATGGAACCTAGACGCAGAGGAAGAGAACCCTGACTCCTGTTCGTGAGAAAGACGTCCCCTTTATGATCCTTTTGCTTTCTCTGCAGCAGGGAATCTCCAGTCTTCACCAACTTCTCCCCTCTAGACTGAACTGAGACAACAGATATGCTTCGGGCAAAAAAAGTTAAATACTATTTTGTTTTATCGTATTTACTTTTTACAGTTACCGTTTATTTATAGTGAAACCCATCTTTCCATTTACAGAAGCACTGTAAAGATCTTTCTTTAAATAAATGTGTTTGAACAAAAACACTGAAATGGTTTAAAGAAAAAATATGAAATAGTAAAGATGGCATACTGAGGTCATTAAAAGATATATATATATATATACACACACACATACACCCATATACATGTATGTATATATACACACATATACACATACACACGAGTAGCCAGGACTTGAGAACTGTAACCCTCCCAAGAACTCCTCAAAGCGTGGAGGCAAATACTATTTCCTTACTGGGGTAAGGAAACTGAATGGAGAGAGCTCCGGATTTTACCGTAGGACACACAGCACAGTGTGAGCGCGGAGCTCAGGTGCGACCATGACAGGACTGAAAAGCCCTGCAGCTCAGGACACACAGCATCTTGTGACAGGAGGTAGGAAATGACACTGTGCTAATAAAGCTCTTTCTGCAGTGAAGACCCAAGGCTCACACATCCTCTAGAATGGGGAGTTTATTTTGGTCCTAAAGAAACAGGAATCCTGACGGAATGGTCAACAGCCCCTGGGGAGTTAGTTCCTGTTTCCCTCCGCCCTCAGGGTTCCTGGGAGCCCTGTCCCTAAGCACCTGCTCCCAGAGGCCACCCTCCTTCCCTGAGTTCAGCCTTCTGAGACTAAGAGATTTTCTGATTGGCTAGATCAGGCTAGGTCTCTCTGATTGGACAGAACTTCCACCTATGGGTGGGCTTGTGCTCAGGTATCCAATCAGCTGCGAGCTGGACCTCTAAGTGCAGGCACGTGGCTCCCAGGGCAGCAGCTGAGAGCAGGATTCTGCTCCCTGGAGGTGCAAGTCTCTGGTCACTGCGTGACCACTGCCCAGGGCAGAGCGGAGAGAAGAGGAGCACTCAGAAGGGAGGGGACAGTTGCATGCGTGTGTGTGTTGGGGGGCTGCCATGTGAGGGGCTGCGCCTCCCGCCCCGGCTGGCATGCCAGACGTAGTGGGGCGGGCTCGGCCTCTGTGCTGACCGCTCGGCCTTCACCGTTTCACCGAGGGAGTGCAGTGGCGTGCCGGGCACTGTGTAAAGTGCAGCTTCGGGGCAGCTGTCCTGGAAGCCAGCATGTTAGCCCCTAGTCTGCAGGGCACAGCCCTCCGCCTGAGGGGGGGGGGGGCGGTGTGGTGCCCCTTGGCAGCGGCAGGACTGGCCACTAGGAGGCGGCTGCTGAGACTTCAGGGTTTACTTTCCTGCAGCCTCCTTTGAGCCTGTGAGGCCATCGTGGAAAGATCTGGCAGCTTCCACTCTGCGGGGACTTTGTCCGTACTTGGGTCACAGATTTAAGATGCAGCCTGCAAGCATTCTGGAGAGCCCAAGGGAGAAGTGACGGGGCCTCTCCTCCACCACCCTGAGTTTCTTCCAGCATGGAATGTGGAAACTGGGACACACTCAGGTGGGCAGTGTTTCTCCCTGGAAGAAGCAGCACTGGCATGTGAAGGATGAGGGAGAGGGCACACCAGGCACAGGGAACAGCACATACAAAGGTATGGGACACAAACGCCCAGCTGGACCTTCGCGAGGGCCCCAGAAGGGAATGTCCTGATATGATGCTGGAGGGGCAAGTGGCAGGTCAAGAAGCAGTGCTGAGGGACCATGGGGAGCCATGGCAGGATCTTGAGCAGGGGAGGGACCTGGCTACATTTGCATTTTGGAGGCCAGGTCTCTCTGATTGGACAGAACTTTAACCTATGGGTGGGCTTGTGCTCAGGTATCCAATCAGCTGCAAGCTGGACCTATAAGTGCAGGTACATGGCTGAGAGCAGGGTTCTGCACCCTGCTGCCCTGTGGAGGGTGGGCAGGAAGCCCATTAAGAGGTTGGCTTGGAGAGCCCTGGAGAGCCCTGAGGACAGAAGTGAGCAACTATCCGCTGGATGGAGGAGAAGCAGCTCCTCCAAGATTAAACTCATGGAACTCCAGAGGGGCCAGGGAGGGGGGAGGTCGACCAGATCCTGGCTTGGGCTATGGAACCAGAGAGCAGCAACTGAGTGTGGGGCTGGGTGGGGGCCACTGGATGGCAGTGCATTGTCCTCAAGGACAGAATGGGTCCCTCCTCAGGCCTGGCAAAATGGAGGGCACCCCTGGCCATCTGTCTACACCAGGTGAGCTGGGTCCTGATCCTGGAGTTCTTGGAGGGACAGGTAGGCATCTGTGTTCAGGGTCAGGCAAGAGGTAGGGACCCTTACCTCACCTTGCCAGGGAGGGCTGGCACTCGGGAAGCCAGATCCTTCCCCAGGGCTGGGGGCAGGGCCCTCCCCCCCAGCCTCCCCCAGGACTAGCTCCAGGGAGGACTGGGAACCCGCCAGGTTGGGGGCTGCTGGGGCAGGAGACCCCAGGGCCTGTGGGCCCCAGTCTTGGGGGACTCCCTCCTCCACGGAGGGGGACAGCCTCTCTTCGCTGGCCCCACGGTCCCTGAGAGCAGTGCTCAGGGGGCTCGGGCCACCAAGGAGACTGGGGGAAAAGAGCATCAGATCATCTCCGGGGGGGAAGGTGCAGTAGGCATCGTCCTCCCCTGACACGGGCGGCAGGGGCAGCCCCACGGGCACCCCGGGCACACCCTCCTCGGGCTCCTCTGCGCAGGGGTCGTAGGTGAAGTACACCTGACAGGCCTCGATCTCCAGGGCATCGGGGAGGTGGAAGAAGAAGTAGCCCTGGTTGGTGAAGCAGCTGGTCTGCGAGTGGCCGCTGGGCGAGGGCGAGGGCGCCTTGTCCTGCTGCAGCAGCAGCAGCTGCGCGGCCTTGGTGTCCCTGTCCAGCACTTCCAGCGGGGAGATCTCAGGCTCGGTGCCACCAGAGCTGAAGGAGGATGAGGGCAAGGGCGAGGAGAGCCACTTCTGCCAGGAGAAAGGCCACACAGGGTGAGTGAACACCCTTCCCGCCCAAGATGCCTTTCACACTGAGCCTCGGTGCCCACACCCCTGGCCTGCACAGAGCCCAGCACTGCCTGGCTCACAAGTGCCCAGGGGATGCTGGCTGGCTCCAGTGTGACTGTGCTTGAGATTGGTGCCAGCTCTGTCTAATGTGGGGACACCACAGAGGGCAGAACCCCCCGAGAGTCCGGCTGAGACCATTATGAATGTCAGCGAGCCCGTCAGCGGCCCAGTGGCCTAAGGGCCTAGAGCACACCCTGCTCACTCTGCCTGCTGGGAGTCCTGCCCATCACAGGCCAACTGGGGCAGGGACTGGGTCCCCAATTTGCTACTCCTTCCAAGTGCCCTGCAGCCCTTCCCCATCCCAGACAAGGCACACGTCCACTGAGTGTGTCTCTTGCTCAGGAGCCCACGTGTCCGCCCCAGCCCTGGCTCTAGCCAGCTGTGCGACCCTGGGAAGACCACGACACCTCTCTGAGCCTCAATTTCCACCACAGTTAGTGAGCTCCCTCCTGACTGCCTTGCTTCTCCGAGCTGGGATGGCAAGGGGATGGTCCAGTAAGAAAATGGAAGGCGCGGGGCGCAGGGCACAGCGCAGGCTGCAGGGAGGGCAGGGGACAGTAGGGCCCCCAGGTGTGTAGCCAGCATCTCAGGTGGATGAGTTGGAGAATCCAACAGTGCTCTGGGAGCCCTCAGCTGCAGGACCGTGGCCCACTAAGTGCAGGAACCGGATCCAGTGGACTGCTATGCTCAGTGCAGGGCCAGGGGGCCCAGATCTCAGAGAAGTGCCTGGTTGTCCCCCAGTGGCATGGCTTCCAGGGCCTGAGCACCCACAGTGCTTTGTGGGACCAAGTGGGAGAAACGACCCTGTCACACACCTGCACGCGTGGTCTCTGAATGTGGGGTGGGGCCTGTGGTGGCCCTGTGACCTGGGATCTGGGGTCCTGGGGTACACTGGGTGGACCAGGTGCTGAGGGGAGGCTGCTCTAGTCCAGGGCCTCCTTGGACGTCCCCTCCCCACGCCAGGCCTGGGGAAAGAACCCAGCTCAGGGACGAACTCATGGCCCTCCCGCCTCAGAAAGTATAGGCCTTGGAATCAGAGGTGCGAGCCAGTGCCCGGCACAGCGGCCACCTGCTGCAGTGTCCCTGCTCCGCTGCCCTCAGGGCCAAGGGAAGAATCTATGGTCCCCCCACCCCACTAGCATTTGGTAGGTGAGACGGGGTCCTGGGAATTCCAGACTCCAGGAGGGGCCCTGGCCAGTCCTCCCAGGGAAAGGACCCAAAGCCGGCTCATGACGGAGTCCAGCAAGGCCCTCCTGCCCTCACCACCCCTCCTGCCCTCTGCCCCCTGCCCCCCACAACAGAGGTCCCCACAGTGGCCTGGGGTGGGAAGACAGGCCCTCGCAGACTCTGGGCTCCTGAAGCAGCTGGGGACTGGGGACTGGGGACTGGGGACTGGGGAGGGGAGGGGACTGAGGAGTTAAGACTGTCCCCACTGTGTGGGCCACACTTTTGAAAGGAATCGTGTCCATGTGACCAGATGACTTGTTAATATCTATGATAAGTAAGAGAGGCCGCCTGGGGGCAGGGGCCCCAGATGGTGAGAACGTCCCTGTGTCAGGAAATATCCACACGCAATCCTGTTTTCGCCCCACCTCACAGGTGAGGAAACTGGCACAGAGAGGCTCTATAGCTTTCCCAAGGTCACACAGCCAGGAAGAGGTGGAGCTTGGATGAGAACCCCAGTAGATGGCAGGTGCCACAGCCTGAGGGTGCCAGTGCCAGAGATGGGGACGGGCCTGCACCTGCCCAGGAGTCCGTGCACTTCAGCATTCTGTCTCCTTTCACCCAGGGCTAACACCGCTGCTGCTGTGCCCCCTCCCCACCCCACCACCCACCTGCCGCCAGCCCGTCAGCCCGTCAGCTGCCCTTGGCCTCCGCCTCTGCTCCTACCTGCAAGTCTCCTCCGTGCTCGGAACTCAGCTGGGAGAAGAACTCTGAGGGGTCTGGGATGTGACATTCTAGAACCTTCTTCAGCCTGGACGGGGGAGAGGAAGGAGGGTGAGGACAGGAAGGGCACAGTGTCCCCTGCCATCAGCCCCACTGCTCTGAGAGCAGGGCACAGAGCCAGTGCACGTTCACTCATTTGTTCAGCCACTTTGAGGGCCCACTATGGGCAGGTACTGTGCTGATGCTGGGGACACAGGAATGGCCACCAGAGAAGGTCCCTGATCTCCAGAAGCTGACATTCCTATGATGAGATGGAACTAAATCCAGTGTGCCTTATTATCACCCATTCCATGCTCCTCAAGAGAAGGGCGGAGGAGAGCTGGGAGAGAACACAGAAGCCAGAGTGGTCAGGGATGGAGATGCTGGAGCAGAGGGAAGCATGACAAGGGAAGCAGGAGGGGTCCTCCCAGTAAGGGCCGCCATGGGCGGTGGTTCAGGTTGTGCACTGTCC
The DNA here is from genome assembly GCA_004027875.1 of Aplodontia rufa. NCBI lineage: Eukaryota > Metazoa > Chordata > Mammalia > Rodentia > Aplodontiidae > Aplodontia > Aplodontia rufa. The sequence continues at coordinate 40,558 of PVKS010009363.1, forward strand.
AAAGGCATTTGGCTTTGGTGGGGCAATTAGACAGTGAGTGAAGGCTGAATTCCAGCCCATGTTCTGCTTGCCAAGCTGAGTGCCAGAGATCCGTACACATCTGCCTGGAGAAAAAGCACTGCTTTCCGATTTACACAAAAGTACCATTTGGCTGTTGGCAGCCCACAAACTGTCAGGGTATTCCAGGGACAGTGGGAAGCCTGAGCCTGACACAGGATGGACTGAAGGGGCTGAGTGATAAGGTGGAGGGGCAGCTGGCTGGTGAAGGGACTCCTGCTTTCCCTGGGAGCCAGACTTGGACAGGGAGGCTTCCCTGGCAGGCCAGCCATGGAGGAGCACCTATCTCCTTGGGAGGAAGGAAGACAGGGGTCTGAGTAACATCAGGACCATCACACTGGGCCAGGGTCAGGAGAGTTGGGCTTCCCCTCCAGCCTCACCACTAACTGGCTGTGTGACCTCAGGCAGATCAGCTGCCTTCTCTGGGCCATCACTGCATTGGTGAGGATGCAGTGGCAGCCCCTGGCTTGCTGTCTTCCTGGAAAATCGAAGGAATGATGCAAACAGTAAAGAGCCGTCTCTCCTTCCGGTCAGACCAGGGCTGTCCTCAGGGAGCAGGGTCCCTTGGGTACAAGGGTCACCTCTTCAATGCTCTGCTGGGCCAGCTTCCCCAAGCAGCAAGGGCCACAGCCAACGCTGATGCCTGCAGAAGCCCACCATGGCCACCTAGTGCACAGCGCTAGTGTGTTAGACGAGAGTGCCAAGGAAGCAGAGGGAACTTTCTTACCAGGGCCCAATGTACCGGTAGCTGACCAGGAAGTAGACCAAGATCACAAAGCCACCAACGGCCCCGAGGCCCAGGACGATGTTGCTGAGCCAGGGCCGAGACCGGGTCTCCTTCCCAGGGGCTGCCCAGAGGCGGGGAGAGAAGCGAGAGAAGAGTTAGAGAAGGGCCCCATCGGGCAACCCAGATCCTGCCAGGCACGCTGTGCTGGGGGGCTGGGGTCCCACTCTAGGCCACTGGCTCCGGGATGCCAGACGTGACGCTCAGGGAAAGGACATTCCAAGAGCCCTTCCAAAGAGCTGGGCTTGGAGGACACAGCCCACCAGCTTCTTCTCCCCCCACTTTCCCCTAAGCTCCACACGGGATCCCCCAGTCTCATTGACACGTGACAAGTGACAGGACTTCACAGAGTCCCAGGTGGCCCTGCAGACCTGCCACAAGGCCCTGGAGAGTTCCTTCCCCTCCTTGAGGTTGTAAAGTGAGCCCCCCTCGCCCAGGGCCACTTCCAGCGAGCTCCAGGTGGATGAGGGTGACCAGGGCTGAGCTCTGGTCCCACGCAGCCGCCCAGCGCCGCACTCCAGTGCCCAGCTGCCCCCCATACCTTCAGGCCTCGTCCTAAAGGCCAGGGGCGCGCTCCAGGGGCTCCAGACTGTGTAGTCGCCTCGCTGGGGCCGGACCCGCACCTGGAGCTCATACTGGGTGTGCGGGGTGAGCGCGTCCAGGAGGATCCACGGCTGCAGCTGCTTGAGGCTCAGCAATGAGGCCTCCTGGGGCAGGGACCCAGCAGTCAGCAGGGAGGAAGATGTCCCCACTGCCACCTCACCTCCTGCAGCTAAGCAAAGCAGCGTCCTCCTCGCCCCGCCAGCTGCCCCTTCTCCCCAACCTTCCCAATGGCTCCCTGACCACCCACTTGCTGGGGCCCCAACCCTAGGGTCCCCCGGACTTCCACTACCTAAGCCATCAGCCAATGGATGGTTCCCACCCAAGACTGTTCTGGGCTCCTCCTCTGCTGGCACAGAGTCTCCTGAGACCAGGAAGGAGGCTGTCTCTCTTCCTGTCCCTCAGATTCACTGGGATGCCCTGGCCTTTTCTGTGGCAGGACATTCTCTGTGCCTCAGCCCCCAGTGGCCCACCCTGGTCACTCTCAAGCACTCATCCCGCTTAGCTCTCTTGATGGCACCTGTCAACGTCCCTTGATTGACGTGTGTGTCCCCTGCCCCCTGCTGCCTGGGAGGGAGGTGTCTGAGCATCCTGAGAGTAGGAAGCTCACCAGCCTCACCTTCCACTGTCTCCCCAGCGTGCAGCACATAGTAGGTGCTCAGTAATCACTTGCTGAGGGAGCATCGAGTGAATGGAGGGATAGAGAGTGGAGAACCATGGCCCTGTGGACAGGCCGCCTCCGGGAAGGCCCCTTTGATGGCCCCTGCAGTCTCAAGGGGCCTCTTGGCGTTGCAGGTCCTGCCCTGGGGGCTGCCTGGAATTGGCTGTGAGGGTGGGCAGCACTGGGCAGTGCAGGGGTGGGGGCTGCCCCATGTCACTGAGTCAGAAGTGGGCTGTGGACAGGAAGGAGCCAGGGTAGGCTGGGACTGGGCTGCACCCTTACCTCCCAGCTGTGGCCTGGGTACCGCTTGCGGACCTCAAACTCCAAGTACGACTCGATGTAGTGGGAGATCTGGGAGGTGCGCCAGGTCACGTTGCATTCGCGAGTCCCCAGGTAGGTGACTTGGAGGGAGTTGGGGGCCACCAGGCGCACTGGAGACAAGAGGGAAGGGACGGATTGTGATGCTGATTATCCAGCCCGACTGCACCTCCACCTCCTGGTGCGCTCCCTCTCTCCTCCCCACGTCCTCGGGCTGCTCCTGCTGCTTCCAGGCCTCTGCTCAAATGTGGCCTCTTTAGAGCACCTTCCCTGGCCCAGCCGCTCTCCATCCCCTCGCCTGCTCTGTCCTTCCTAGCGCTTAGCACCCATAGACTGAGTGTCCGGTTTGGCTTCTTGCTTTCCTGTCTCCCCCGGCAGCCTGGGAGCTCGCTGAGGGCAGGGACTTTGATGTGCTCTGTGCCCTTGTGCCTGGAATGTTTCCTGGTCCGTGGTGGAGCACCTGCTGAGCAGAAGGATCAGGCAGCCCTTTCTCTGCACTAAGAATTGGCCTGATCATCTCAAGTATTTAAATATGATGATCATAATGTCTTATGATGCTGAAGCCAAACCGTCGGTTTCTTTGCTTCCGAGACCGCGTAGAAGTACACCAGTAAGATGAGCGAGGGTTTACTGGGCGCTGACTGTGCTAAGTGCCTTCCATGCTGCTGGGCTCAGGCTCTGCAATAACCTGGGTGCTGGGCCATTCTGATCACCTCCATTTTACAGATGAGGAAACCAAGGCTCAGGCACATGCCGAGGTCTGCCAGATAGATCACACCCGGTCAAGGAAGGGCTGCAATTTGAGCCTGCCTGGCTCCTCTTCCCAGAGATGTCCCCCAAGGGGAGAGGGCACTCAGTCATTCAACAAGCCTTCCCAGAGCACTGTTCTGAACAGGCCTGGTGCTGCATGCTCAGAAAGGAGACAGGGATCGCAGAGACGCTGCCTTCAGGGTGCCCACAGCCCAGCGAAGGAGACACTGATCACCAGACAGCGACTCCAGGTCTCTGAATGAGGAAGTGCAGTGGGCTGGGAGGGTCTGGGAAGGCCTCCTGGAGGAGGAGACTCTTCACTGAGCCTTGGAGGATGAAGGGGGGCTCCAGGGAGGGGAAACAGTGCTTGTGTGGGCTCAGAGGCATGGGAGGGTGGGTTGGGTCCAGAGAGGACGCAGGCTGCAGGGCTGGGTGCTGGAGAGTTCAGCCAGGACCAGTAACACGTGGCCCTATGTGACAGGCCAGTGGCTGGGAGCTGCCAACTGTGGGTGTGGAAGCTGAGGAGGAGAGACCGAGGCAGGAGGATGCCTGGGAGTCCCACCCTGCCCACCCTGCCCACCTTGAGTCCCACTCACGGTTCTCAAATGGCTTGAAGGCCTGGGTCTTCACCATGCGCCACCGCCTGTCCTCCCAGCACATCACGCTGACGTTGACGATGTCCACTGAGTTCAGTGGTTGAGACTGCGGGGGAAGAGGGGCTGGGCTGTAGCCACCAACAGTGGCATTTGGGAGAAGGGCCGTGGGGATAACGGCAAGGACAGGCGCCTGCTGCCAGTGGATCTTTCTGGAAGGAAGCATCTCTGGGGCAGCCACTGCTCCGGGACCTCAGTCACTTATTCCTTGTGCCCCTCGCACTGCGGTGAGGAGCCCAAGGCTGGTGCTGCTGACACTTGCCCTGACCTCTGCTGACCAGCACATTCAAACCCAGGCCCTCTCTACCCACAGTCTCCAGAGTGACCACAGCTCTGAGGACCGGCTGTCAGGCCTGACCAAGGACTGATAAGCCAGCCACCCTGCAGGAGGATGCTCGGGATGGGGCCCCGATGGTGTCTGAGCTCTGGGGTCTGGGGTGGCCTTTTGGGGCCAAATCTCCAGGCACAGCCCCTCCAACCTGCACCAGCCCTGAGGAGCAAACCCAGAGCCTGGACCTGAGTCCCTGGAGCTGGCCCGAGGGGCGGCAGCTCCTCCCTCTCCACCCGAGGACCCCGCAGTGGCCCTCTCGCAGCTGCCGTGGCGCCAGTGCTGCCAGGACCACTGCTCTTCCTGCTGCTTCGACAGTGTCGCGTTAATGGCAGCTGAGGAGCGCTGTCCTGTGCCAGGCTCTCTTCTGAGCACTTCACTTGTATCATCCGTGTTTGAGAAGAGATTTCATTTTCTCCTCTCCCTCTGAGACAGGCCCCATTGCTATTTCCACCGTATAAATCAGGAGGCTGAAGCACAGCGAGGCTTAGGGATTTGCCTGAGGTCACACAGCTGGGACATGGCAGAGCTCCGGGATGGGCATTGTATCTGGTTCCAGAGGCCACGTTTTCCTCAGCCGCACCACGTGGCCACATCTTCGAAGCCAATGATGGCCAGAAAATGTGGCCCTGATGCCCTCCACTGCTGGGAGGGTTTGACAGAGTGTTGTGATGCCGTCCCTGCAAGAGCCAGCCAGGTGTGACAGCAAAAACCAGGCCAGCAGCCCCCAGAACCAGCTTCAATCCCAGCTCTGCCACTCCCTGGCTGTGTGATCCTAGGCAGGGAGCACAACCTCTCTGAACCTCCTTTCTTCATGATTAAGAAGGGGACAGTGTTGGAATTGGTTGACAAGAATGTCAAGCTCATACTCTGTTATGGTCCCTGTTCAATGTGCTTCAGCCCTCAGAGTGCCCTCCAGGGAGCTCCCATCTCCCAGCAGGGGAAAGCAGGGCACTGGAGTCGCCCAGGGCCATCCAGCTAGCGGACCAACCAGGCCTGGGGCATCCAGCTCAGATCTCCACTCTCCCCCGCTGCCCCGTGTGCCAAGGCCTCAGGACGAGGTGACGTTACTGGTAGGGAATATGGGAGCGTCCTAGGACCCACAGATCGCAGGGAAACAGCCCACAGGCAGCACGGCCTCACATTCCCCCCAGGCCCCAGGCAGGCCTGACCTCTGACCTCTGGCTTCCTGTCCTCACCACGCCTCACCCAGGTGGCCAGCGCAAGGTGGCCTGGTCCTGTCATCTCCTGACATCCAGCCCCTCCCGGGACCCCGTCTGCAGCTGGCCCCCTTCTTCACAGCTGGGCACTCACATCTGGGCGACCGAGGACCAGGTCGCAGGCCCAGGATGCCTGCCTCCCCGGGAGCAGCACACAGGTCTTGTTCCAGTCCCTGCGAAGCAAAAGAGCTCCTTAGAAAGGACGGCAGGGCCAGGGAGCTGGCGGGAGACCCTTCTCAGAGCCTTGTGCGCTGAGACTCTTCTGCCCGCCCAGCCAGGGCCCCAGTTCCCAGCGCCCCACAGCACCTTCCCCTGCCCTCTGGGATCCTTCTGGATTTCCCCACCCAGAGCCCCCAGAACTCCATGGGCTCAAGGTGAAGACGATCCTTAGTTTGGCCATAAGAGCTCTGCGGGGGGCTGGAGCAGTGGCTCAGCAGTTACAGCACTTGTCTGGCATGCACAAGGACCCGGGTTCAAACCCCAGCACCATGTATCACAACTAAGTGTCAGGGAAACAAAATCAGATGAAAAAATAAATAAAATTGACTCTCTCTCTCTCTCTCTCTCAGTACTGTGAAATCACCACTGGCCAGAAGCCAGGGCCCAGGCTGACCTGTCACCTCGTGGATCCCCCCTCCACCCCACAGAACCCACCTCTGCCCAGTCTCTGGGGCCTCCCCAAGCCTGCCTGGGGTCAGACCTGTGCCCACTGCAGTCTGGGTGTTTGGATCACAGAGATCCCATCAACAGGCTCACCAGTCCCTGTCCCAAGACAGCATCCGTTCAGCTAATGGTCCCTGTCCCCACAGCTGCCCAAGGGGTCTCTCAAAACCCCAGATTACTCAAAAAGTTTGGAGACCCTATTATCCAACCCCTTGCCTCTACAGGAGATACCAGGCTTGGCGAAGAAGGCAGGCATTCCAGTGTCCACAAGCCACCCTGTCCAGTTCACCTCATCCCCCAGGCTACAGCCTGGACCCCCGCCCAGGTTCCAGGAGCCTAATCGCTGGCGGCCAAATCTCAGCAGATGCCTGGTCCTGGGTCCTGTGATTCTGAGAGTGTGTGGGTCCTGGTTGCCCAAGGCACCAAGTTCAGGCTTCTGAGAGTCTGACCTTAGGACCTAGTGGTTGCAAGATCCCACCGCCCTGAGGCTCTGCAGCGGTACCCATGGGCCACACTCACCTCACGTTTGACTTGGCGCGGAGGTGGCAGGATGCACCCTGCGGAATCCCCTCCCAGCTCCACACGCAGGAGATGTTGGCTTTGGAGTTGTAGAAGCAGGAGAGCTGGGAAGCATCTGTGGGCAAGAGCGGGTGTGAGCGGCTGGCCGCAGGTGGACGCCGGCAGGCTGCCACCCCGCTCCCGTCACCCTGCACCAGCCAGGAGGTGGGCAACTCTGGCAGGTGCAGAGGGGATTCATGGTCCATGTCAGAGCCCACTGGCAGGCAAAGGCAGGCAGGGATGGGAAAGCCACCCCTTCTCTGGCGAGAAGAGGCAGGGACGGGGTAAAGGCCCCAGCGGGGAGGTGGAAGCCTGCCATCTGGTCCCCATTGCCTGTCCCACCTTCCCGGCTCCTGTTGACAAGGAGCAGGGACCTGCGGAGGGGGATTGAAGGGAAAGCACAGCTGTCCAGATGCCAGGGCCTCACCGTTCACCGCTGCAGATGCCAGAGGAGTAGCCAGGGGTAGGAGGAGGATGAGGAAGGGCAGACACCAGGACAGAGCAGGGGCCGCCATCACATCCAAGGGGTGGAGCTGGGGAAGGGATCCCTGCAGGGAGGAAGAGAGGGTACAGGGGTGAGCAGCACCCCTCAGTGCCGGCCTGGGGCCTCTGCACCTGCCGCTCCTCCCCTTCACGTTTCTGCTCAGACGTCACCTCCTTGGAGAGATTCTCCCTGAGCACCCCTGCCACTTGCCATATGCCTTGGGGACTTCACTTTCCCTTACAGCATTCTTTGTTGACGGTACTAAATAAGTCCTTATCCTTGGAGAGCACATCCATGATTCCCGGGGGAGCCTAACTGCAGAGGACCAATCTCTCCACGCACTGCGCTTTGTTCCGTACACACATCTGTGATAAAGTGGAGTCTAGAAATCGGTCTGGGCAAGATGCTGCACACCTGCAATCCCAGTTGCTCCGGAGGCTGAGGCAGGAGGATCGCAAGTTTAAAGCCAGCCTCAGCGATGTAGCAAGGCCTTGCCTCAAAATAAAAATTAAAAAGGGCTGGGGATGTGACTCAGTACTCCGGTACCAAAAAGAAAAAGAAAAAAGTGGGCGCATAAGAGATGAGCAACACTAATAGCGAAACAGATCTTCAGTTCTAAGCTATGCCGTAGCAAATTCCATGTGAACCTGCTCTCACTGTCTCAATACCTCCCTGCGCTGTCCCCACCCGAGAGCGCCGACGTGAGGAATGCTGGGAGCCTGATGTTACATTAGGCCACCTGTGAGGGTCACTTGACAAGGGCACAGTGATATCTCCCCAGGGGATTTGATAAGTGACCGACCAGCAGGTCCCGCGCCTCCCAGGAATTCTGCACAAAGGGAAAATTCAGGACCCGGGAAGGACACGTCAGGGCCGCGTGTGCTTCATCACGTGATTCAGAACCATGTGCCTTTCACAGCTTCTCAGTTATTTCTGGAATTTCCGATTTGATATTTTCTGACTGTGAGGGACCATGGGTGACTGAAATGATAGAGATCAAAATGGCATGCAGGAAGGAGCTGTTGTGTTTATTCCCTCACTTTCTGTCCGTGCTTTCACACGTGTGAATGTGCACACACAGTCCTATAAGCTCCATGGGGGCAGGAATATTTGTGCTTTGATCCTGATTGGTTTCTCAATCCCTAAAACCGTACCTAGCGCATAGTAGGCATCTGGCGCACACGTGCGCACACACACATACACGTTTCTGAATGAACTCATGAAGGCAGCAATGGACAGAGGTGAAACTGGCCAGCCCGGCGTTTCGAGAGGTTTCCTGGCCTGCCTCTGCCTTCCGCCCTTCACTGAGGGAATTGCAGAGATGGTTTGAAGGCAGCGAGATGTGTTCTTTGCCAAAGCAGCCGCAGGACAGGCAGGAGCTCTGGCTCCCATCCCTAAAGAGTGCTTGAGGGCAAGGTTTACGCCTGCCTGTGTGACTCAGGAGTAGGAGAGGATCTTTCTGGAAGGTGAACCTCTGTCTTTCCCCACAGTCCTGCAAAGGGAGTCCTGTGTCCCTGGGGTCCAGGCTGGGAGGCTCCGTAGCGCCCAAGTCGCCCCGCACCTCCAGGACAGACCCTATGGAGCCTCCCCAGGTCCATGGAGGGGGCAGGAGGGCACCCTCCACCTTACCGAGCTACACCGCTGGGGGCAGGAGAGGCAGAGGCCCAGTGGCACCCTGGACAGGATGCTCTCGGGCGGCCGGGGCACTGCCTTACTCACAGGTGGGGTGTTTACAACACAGATCTTAGCACACAGCTTTGAAGGGGCTGAGAGTGCATCAGGCAGCAGGGGAAACGGAGAGAGGTAGCTGCGGAGGGGAAAATCACGATCACAGCACCACCCACACGCGGCAGGCGCCACGGGACGTTTCACACATGTTGCTTCACTTAACCCCCCAATACCCAGGTGATGGCACTTTTGCTCTCCCCGCTTGGCAGGCGAGGAAGTGGGCAGAGGCTGCATTAGCCCTCACTGGGGACCCCTCCATGCCCGTAGTCCCTGGCCGCCTGGAGACACCTTCGGGATGGCTGGCGAGCCCACCCCGGCATTGCCCAGGCAAGAAGGAAACAGGAAATCCCTTTCCCTGCCTTTTGGGAGGCCCAGGTCTCCCCAAGTGCCTATGGAACACTGGCCCTGGTGGTGCTTTTATGAGCATCAACCCAGGTCATGGTCCCTGTCCCTACCTCCCAAGACCCTCACAGGGTAGTATCTGCTGCCCAAGCGCCTGGTGCCCGAGTGCCACCTTCTCAGCTCAGTGACTACACTATCCTCCTGCTCAGGAGGACCCTGTATTTGAGACTAACCAGGGTTCTGTGAAGGACTCTCAGGGAGCTTCTAGCCATGCACTGGAAATCCTCACTCTGAACAAAGACAAGGCTCCACCCGTTACCTGGGGCCGGGGAAACACGCAGGGGAATGAAGCTGTCCCCATCCTTCCCTCTGCAGGGGCTGGGAGAGTGAGCCACAGGTCATCTGGGGACAAGAAAGGGACCTCTCCAGGAGGGTGGGATAGAGCAGCCAAAAGCGAGAAGGAGCGAGATGAGCTGGGGCTACAGGAATCCCAGGTGAGGGCTGGAGGTCCCAGTCCTGGCTGCACTGTGGGGGAGCAGCAAGCGGGATGAGGGGTCCCCTCCTCAACCCACCTTTGTCCTAAGACTCGCCAGGTTCCCAGGGCACTGCGCCTTCCTGCCCCTTCTTCCCCTTCCTCAGGGTCCCCTGGCTCCCCACAGCGCCTCTCTCCCCTGGCTCCACCCTCACCTCCCAAGCCTCCACCTGGACCCCCGCAGGCCCAGTGAAGGTCCAGCTCACCCCACTCTCCTCCCACTGAGAATCTGGTCTAAGAGAACGAAACCTCCTAATTCCAGTGATTTAGCGTCCCTGGCTCCATCCGCTTGCTCCCCATACCCTCCCAGCCATGAAGCCCCACAGACAAGACAGCCCCATGGCACCATCCTCCCTGGGGTCCCTCCAGCCTGGGCTGGCCTGGTCTCACCTGCAAGGCGAGCCTCACTCCCACACTCACCTCCAGCCACCCTCCTGTCTATCCGCATCCTCCAGAGTCCCTGCTTCCAGCACCTCCCCATGACTCTGCTCTACTGCAACAGGTAATGTGTGTGCCTGGGTGCACACACACATACGCACATGAACACACACACACGCATGTGCACACGCACATGCGCACGCACACACGTGTCTGCGCTGCGCAGATCCCTGTGCGAGGGCTTCACACACACCAGCTCCTCTCACCTGCGCACAGATAAGGAGACCAAGGCTCACGTTACTTACACAGACCCCCCCACCCCGTTCCAGGCCAAGACTCCTCCCCAAGGCTCCACCTGCAGCTGGCTCCCAGATGCCAGGCCCAGGGTTCTGGCCAACAGCCCCCAGCCCCCACCAGAACAAGCTCCCCCGAGCAGGAGCGAGTTGCCTCGTTCTTTGTATCCCCCAATAGCGCAGGACATCGGTTGGGACCCCATAAAGTGCAGAGCCCTACTAAGTGTGTCCCACAAGGTCCTCCTGTGACTCTAGCCACTCCATCTGCCATCCTGGCTCTGGAGTCAGGGCACTGTGGACCCTTGGCAAAAGTGCTGCTCAGGTGACCTCACGCCCAGGAGAAATCTGAGACAGAGCCCCAGGCGGCAAAGAGAAGCAGGAAGGTCAGGGCCAAGTCCACAGGCAGGAGAAGCATGGCCAGAGCCTGCCCTTTCCCCTGCCACAGGAGTGCACTAGGAAGGAAGCTTCCATAGGGGGTCAGGGCTGGGAGGGCTCCTGGCAGCCATGAAAGCTGCTCCCTCATTCTGAAAGAGGACACTCAGTCTCAGGAAGCTGAAAACCTGCTCAAAGTCACAGCCAGAAAGGCCCAGCTGCAGATGAGCAAGTACCGCCAGGACCTGAGTCCGGGGCACTCTTCCTCCTGAGTCCCCCCCCACACATGCTGGCGCACACCTGCCCTTTGTGGCTAGAAGACTGTGCCACCCATTGACTCATTATGTCCCCACCACAGCCTTGAGGTGTGGCTCATCACCCCCACATGATCAGTAGTTCAGTGCTGACGCTAAGCCGCTCACACCCGGCCACCTGACTTCCAGTTAGATGAGGAGACGGCGAGCACCCGCGATGACCGACACCCACTCCCCGCTCCCATCACGTCCGGGCGTTTGGCTGCACCAGCAGCCCTGTGAGTGCACTGCATTACCACTGCTCTTTCCAAAAGGAGAAACTGAGGCATGGCTCAGCCTCTTGCCCAGGCTACAGCTGAGACTGGAATCCAGCCAGCAGCAGTTGGAGGGTCCCCTGGTCTGTGGGGACCTGGTAGGCTGGAGCAGGACTGTGAAGCAGGAGCTGGGTCACTGGGGATGTGGCCTTTGTGGGCTCTGAACTCAGAGCCCCACCTTCCCTAGTCCTCTCTGACCACCTCTGGTGTATCCGCGCGTGCGCACATGCACACCCACACTCACACACAGACACACACATACACACATACGCGTACACACTGCCTGCCTCTAGCTGTTTGACTCTGGTAGCATCTCCTGGCCCAGTGGGATACTGGTGGGGTGGTGGTGGTGGCAGGGGACAGCATCACCCTCTCTTAGCCACCTGCTCCATGCTGAAGTGCTACAAGCCCAGGTAAGGCAGTGGGGAGAGCCTGGGCCCCAACAATAGCAGAGAAAGAGCCCGACCCCAGTGCCGGGGCTTGCCGCTGACCTAGTCACATCAAGCAGAGGACAGATCCAGGCTTTTGCCCAGGGACTCCCAGAGCACCCCAACTTCATAGCCAGGTCACAGAGAGGACCCCTCTCTCCCCTCACCCCACAGCCTGCTAAGGAGTCCTTGTCCTGGGATGCCTCCCCCGTCTGGGCCCCATTCCAGAGGCCAGAGGTGGCTGCCCTCTCCCACCACCCAGTCCAGCCTCCTACCTCCTTCTCTGCTCCTCTGGGTTGGAGGACCGGCTTACCATTTCCAGGGGAGCCCCTCATCCCACAGTAGCCACAAGGACCCTCAAGATGGGCTGAGAAGGAGGGTGGCCAGGCACTGGGGGCAGCTGGCTCTCAAGCATGAGAGCAGGGACCCCCCCATTCCCAGGGGGATTCTGAGATAAAGTTAGGGGATCAAGGTTCAGGCAGAAAACCCTGGGGGACTGAGTCAGAGCTGAGTCTCCCAGGGATGCGCACATCCAGCCCCTCTGGATACCCAGCAGGGGGTGGTAGGGAGACCCCGGCACCCCAGGGCCTGCAGGGCAGAGCAGGGCAAGCTCACCTGGCTGAGGCATGGGACCTCCGTGCACTCCCACTGGTCCCCGCTGCTGCTGGGACCCTGGCCATCGCAGGCTCTGGAAGCCCAGGTAGCAGGCGGCTGCTGGGCCGGCAAAGACTGAAACCCCAGGGCCAGCCCACTTCCTGTGCAGGGGCTGGAGGGGCAAGGCCGGGTGGGAGGCGGGGAGCTGGGGATGGTGAGAAAGCCTGAAACTCCCGAAGCACCCCGGGGACGATAAGATCTCCCTCCTACGCTGGGGGCGGCCCTGCGCCCGGGTGTTGTGGTGGCACACACACTCACACACGCGTGCGAGCAGTCACTCCTCAGGGGCCTCCTGCACACGGAGCCCGGGGGGCAGCACTGCTCTCCCACATCACCCCACCCCATCTCAGCCAGGCCACCCAAGCCTCATCCTCATCCGGTCACATACCCACATACCCCAGGCCTCACAAACATGTCCCTCTAGGTGTCCCCATGCTGCCCACCACAGCCCGGGGCACACTCATCTCTGAGACCTCCCTTCCCACCCCCACCCCCCGCCTCCCTGGAAGCCCCCTGCCCAGGTTAGCAGAAGTGAGTATGGATCAGGGTTTGGTAAACCATTTGATGGTCACTTATTGAACATTCTAGAACTTCCTCTTCCTCTCAGATCAGAGTTCCTGATCCTTTTCTTTTCCTCTTTTTGGGAAATGCAGTGGGGTTGTGGGAAAACATTCAGATCACAGATTTTCTTTTTATTGATGAAAAAATTTTCTCCTTAGAAAAATGCCTGTCTGCTCATCACAGTCCCAGGGGCCTTGGAGTTCCCAGGACTCTGCTTTCCTCCTTCTCCTAATTTTGTGGCCCTGCCTTAGAGGGTTTTCTAGAAAGCTGCTGCCTCTTTGGGAAGGGGAGAGGCAGGAATAGCAGGGAGGTTGGAAAGGCACTTGTGCACAGACATGAGGAAGTAGGCGAAAACCCAGAAAGAGAATCCAGCGCCGCCTCTTCTGCAAACCCCGGGACCAAGCTGGGGTGTGAGAGGGGTATGCAGCCGTGCCCAGGAGGAGTGGCTGTTTCCTCCGCAGCCTGCTCTCCTGGGGCTCCATGTGTGCGTCTGCAAAAGGAGGGGAATACAGTTCCCACTGGATGTGCCAAGAGGACTGAACCACAAGTGTGTGCAAGACTCCTAATGTGGCCACACACGGGTGTGCAAGGAAGACCTGCTGTGGCTTGAATGTGCCCCCAGCCAAATGCAGGTGTTGGAAACTTAGTCTCCAAATTCATATGCCAATAGCATTTTGAGGTGTGCGGGACTTTGGGAGGTCGCAAGGATTAGACGAGGCCATGAGGGTAGGACCCCATGATGGCATTAGTGACTTTATAAGAAGATACCTGAGCTAGCATTTAACAATTGTTATTTAATTCCCGAGAGTGTAATTACCATACAAATATCAGCAACGATTACCTTGTTGGTCTCAGCACTGATGTCCTCTGCCATGAAAGGGTACAGCCAGAGGCCCTCACCCGATGCCATGCCAGGCTCTCGGACTTCCCAGCCTGTGAGCCAACATACCTCCATTCTCCATGAGTTGTCTGGTCTGTGGTATTCGCTTCCAGCAATGGCAAATGGACAAAGTCTCCCATCCACCCCTTTTTCCTTCTCCCCTGGAAGGTTTTCCTGCTGCAGAAGAGGCCAATCAACATGGCAACCACAACAAGGAGGATAGTAGTGGAGATTTATCAAGCATAGACTGATTCTGGCAGCTTCTCGGGAAACCAGGATGGCTGCTTTCCCAGGGTGAGAGGCCAGGGAAGAAGGGTGGAAGGACGCTTGGCTTTGTTAACCACTTCATGATGCTTGGACTTGCCACGGAGATGGATTCAGCTAGGACACTATAACCCACATACCATGACGAAATACAGCCCCCCCCTGTCAAAGCCAGCAGCCACGTGTCAGCTCCGCTGTGTCCGTGGAAATAGCACTGGCCTGAGTTCTCCTGCATCCTCCTTTCCTGCACAATCGATCACCCCGAGGCCCTGAGGGGCCCAGGTGAGCACCCCAGGAAGGCAGGGCCGGGCCTCCCACCAGCCCTGTGCCCTGGGGTGCAGTGCACAGCAGCCCAGCAACCTCATCTGGGGAGGCTGCTGGAACAGAGGGAAGGAAAGTGGGGGAGGGGCAGGCCCCGCAGGCCCACCCCAGGCCAGGGGCTCCTGCCCAGGACACCTCAGGTGGCAAGGCGAGCTGGGGCCACACAGGGCCAATGGAAAGATCTGCTCAGTCCTTGCATCCTCTACATGGAACCTCGAGGGGGGACACAGCAGGAGCAGGAAGTGGAAGGAGGGAGAAGGCAGGAGGGTGCCCCCATGCCCCTAAGTGCCCTTCCCCTGGTGTCCACTTGACTCCCTCCCCAGCCTCCCGCATGGTGAGGTGGTGCAGGGGCCGAGTCCAGCTAATGGGATGTGGGGGAAGTGATTTCTCCAACTTCCAGGCCTAGAATAACTCAGCACTGATCCACTGTCTCTAGCTCGCCCTCCCTGTCCCAGCTTCCCCCGCCCCGCTCTCCCCTTTTCCTCTCCCCCTCACCGCCACCCCCGACCTCCCCTCTCCTGAAGAAGGCAGTGGAGGACCAGGAAGGGCCGACCCTCACCAAGCCCGCACAGGACACCTGGCAGGGACCCCTGGGTGCCAGGCTTCTTGTCTTGACTGGTGCAGCTGGCCCCAGGTGCCAGAGCTGGATGTAAAGCCAGGTGAGGAGGGGACAGGGACGCAGGCAGCTGCCCAGTGCTGGCTGCTGCATGCAGGGAGACACACCTGCTCTCTCCAGCCGGCCTCCCACTGGCCAAGGCCACAGGGGCCTCCGTCTGGCCTCCCTGTTTCCACTCCCAAACCCCAGCCTGCTCTCCACTCGGCAGCCAGACCATCTCATGGCCCCCTCACCCAGCTCTAAACCTTCCAGTAATGTCCGGCACATTTTTGTGGGAAAATCCAGACTCGAGCTTGGCCCAAGAGTCCTGCAGGAGCCTGTCCTGCCTCAGTGTCTGAGCATATCTCCCCTGTGGCCTCCCTCGTGCTGCTCACCCGACAGGTGAGTGCCGCACATCCAGGACTTGGGCACACATACCTCTCCTGCCTCCATCTCACGGCCAATGGTCCCACCCAGCAGAAGACATGGAGCCAGGGTAGACTCTAGGTCTGTCCCAGAGGACATCGGGTTCTCTCTGAGGCACACTGAGAAAGACCCCAGAAACTTCTCTGATGGCCAAGGCCTGAGAAAGCCCACCCAGGCCACCCCAACGTTTATCACAGGACTGCGGGGCCAAACCCATGTCCCTGTACTGCTTCTCCTGCACCCTGAGCACCAAACTGCCCTGCACCCTCCTCCCCACAGAAGAGCCCCACAGCCCAATCACACAGCACCCATAGCCTGCATCACAGACTATGCATGAGAGTCTCCTCGCCCCAGCATCCCTTCCTGAATGCCACCTTTCCTCTTGCCCATCACGGGCTGCCTCGATTGGAGCCAAGCCAGGCTGTGCCCTCCTCAGCCCTGGCATCTACCAAATGTTCCTCCCTCCCCAATTTCCCAACGTCTGGGTTTGGCTCCCAGCTCCCACGCTGTAGCATCCAGCTTCCTGCACCTCCCAGGGAGCCCCTGTCCCCTCTGCATAAGGGCCCACACCAGGCCACACCTTGTCACTGACCTGTGCCCACCCAGACCCCTCAAACTGCCTCCCTGCCCGTTTCCACCCTACAACAGTTAGGGTTCAATTCAGCTCCAAGTGGCAAAAGAGAACAGAGAAAAACAGTGGCCAAAAATAAGAGAGGATTTTATTGCTGTCTCACCTAAGAAAAGTCCAGAGGCAAACAGCCTGGGGCTGCTGGGGTGGCTTTCTGATGTCAGGATCCTGAGCTAAATCTGTCTGTTACGGGGACATCCTTAATATCATTCTCCTGCCTCCTCAGAGACCAAGAGAGCTATTCAAGTGCCACCCATCACATCATCACTCCTGCAGTTGGAAGGTGGAGGAAGGACCTGTCAAGGACCCTTTCTTAAAGTGTCCCCAGCTACTTCTATTACTGAGTCCCATCACCAACCTCCTACAAAGGAGGCTGGAAGAAGTGCTTAGTTATAAATAGAGGGCACAGGGCAGGGGCACCATGACCCTCTTGCCACAGTCCATCCTCTGCCATTATGAAGACTCCAGTGTCTTCTGGGCCACTCTCCCCACTGGCCTCTCCCCCTCGTGCAGCTCAGAAGGCATGCCACCCCCTTATCTGACACTACCACACACCTCTAGTCCTGTGTCCTACTGTTCCCTCCTGGACACTGAGAACCACCTTCTGAAAGTCAGTGGGTGGCTGAGGCCTCAACTGGAGAAAGTCCCGATGTTCCAGGTCTCCCACTCACTGGTAGCCCACAGTCGAGTCCAAGTCCATGGCCAGGAGGGTGATGTCACCCAAAAGTTGGCATCTAACTCCCATCCCAGGACTGTGGGGTCCTCCTAACAATACGGTAAAGGAAAGGACCTCAGAGGAACAAGAGCTGGACAAGAAGGCAAAAGAACAGTGTGATGCTGGCTTCCAGAGGGCTCTGCTGACCTCTTCTCCAGGGCCAGCCTGCCCATCAGTCCCCGAGCCAACAGTGGCCATCCTCCATGGCTCCTTCCTCTCCCTCACCCCCACTTCCAAGCCACCCCCTTCACCCTGTCCATAATACCACGGAAGTCATCTCCTTGCCAGTGCCCTGATCTAAACCTGAAGACTAGCGTCTTCTGGGATCTCTGGGAGCACCTGTTAGCAACTCGTGTCTCCAGCAAACCACGCCATTTCACGTAGAAGGTCACTTCTGCTTCCTAGCCAGGTTTGCTCCATGGTGACTGGAGGTCCCACTCCACCCAGGGATGGGGGATTCCCAGGATGTGGAAATTTTCAGAGCTGAAACCAGAACCAAGTTGGTCACCTCTTCCCACCCCTCTTCCCCACATTAAGTCCAGTCCTCCCTGGACCCCCCCCCCCGGCAGCTCAGATTCGGGGCCCATGCTGGTGACTGTCTCTCATGTCACCAGCTTGTTTTTGTGTCAGCACTACAAGTTCTCTGAAAACAGGAACCATACACCATCTGCTTAGAGCCCTGCGGCACCTGAGAAGTGACAGGTGTAACGCAGTCGATGTGCAGGGAAGGGAGGACCCAAGGAAAGGGCAAGTGTCCACAGTTCTGTGTCTCTGAGATCCAGGTGGGACCTAGGACAGTCCCTACAGTGAGTGGTGGGGTGACAAGATCAAAGTTCGGAACCCTGCGTGCCATCTATCCTGCAGAAGTGAAGGGGGGGCGTGAGTGTGCATGTGAGTGTGCGTGTGAGCACGTCTGTGAACCAGCCTGATCGCCTGGAGCAGCTGGGGAGGAACTGAGACCCTGCTGACAGCCTCGGCCTCCAGGGAGCATCGCTGGGAGACCCGGGAGCAGAGGAGGGAACGCGCTTTCGCACGGTTAGACCTACGCTTCCCGGGAATACGACAGAACTAAATCCCAAATAAACAGTGTGGTGCTCCTTGTGGGGTTGGAGCTCCTCCCCGCTCCCAGGGCTTCCAAACACCCACCTCCCTACCACCCCGATCCTTTCTAGCCGCCAGACCACGGGAACCTGGAAATGTCCCCGGGGGGCAACATGCCTGTGGGATCCCCAGGGAAGGAAGTGTTTTGTCCACGGTCTGAACGTGACCTGCGCAAGGCTGACTCCCATCTCGGGTCTCCCCACTGCCCGACCAGAGTCCCGTCTGGAAGACTGTCTGGAAGGTTGCGAGGACGCTCCGGGAGCGCCCAAGTGCTCCCCTTTCCCGTGGGAAACAGGTGGGGCGGGACGGTCTTCCTCGCTGGTTTGTACCCTTGGGCAGGTTTCACCAAGATCTGTGATCTTTCTCGGAACACAGCCTAGGTGTCACCTCGAGGAAAGAGGCCATGTGATGTCTGTGAGAAGTTCCTCTCTATCTACAATTTCTGCTGGCTTGCTTTTTTTACGTTGTGTTTTTATTAAAGAATCGGAAAAATAGTAAATGTCCCTCTGAGAGGTTATGGCTGACTGTCACTACTGCCTATGGTGCCTGCTGGGGGACTTGGAAACCTGCTCCCTCTCTGGAGCAATGTCCCCCTTAAATGTGGCTCCAGGAGCCAGTGACCACAGACCCCAGCAAATAGGGGTCCCTGAAGTCCCCTGAAACAGAAAAATGCCACCTCAGGCCAGGACTGAGTGCTACCTGGCCCTACAACACACAGAGAGACAAGGAAGTCCTCCAGCTGGTCCCTGCCTTGTGGTGTCCCCATTGTCACCTCAGGACATAAACAAGGTGGGGCCGAGAGAAGAGAAGCGGCTGCACTCTTGAAACATGTCACCATGGGGTGTGGAGGCCTCCCCAGGACACAAGGGCTGAACGGAGCCTGCAGAACCAGGTTCTGGGCTGGCAGGAAGCCCCCACAGGTGCAAGGACTTTGACATGGCAGAGTGTTGCTCAGGGAACCGTGGCGGTGTGGCAGCCACCTGCCCACACCCCCAGCCACGCACCTGCAGCCCAAACTGTCCCCACAGGTGTGCTCACATGGAGGCCCAGGTGAGTTCACGGCGAGGTCCTCTTGACACCAATCTATCCTACAGGTGTGCAGGAGCACCCCAAGGCCACCCCAACTGCATGCTGAAGACATCATGGACCAAATGGCACTTGGGAACAAGTGCCCTGTTCTTCTGGCCTCCAACATCATAGCCTTGTCACTTGTATGGCCAGACGCATTTCAGGACCCCTTACAGAGTGACAGCCCCTGCCTGGCCAGGTCACTGACAGCAGCTCCCTGCGAAGAGCAGCAGGAAAGTCGGTGGCTAAGGGTGCACCGTCTGGTGTGTGAACTTCAGCGGGCAGGCGCAGTGGGCACATGAAGAGGCCGGGCTTCCTCATGACAGACAAGGCACCTGTACCGTGTCCCTCTAGAGGATTCAGGCAGGCCCAACTAAGGTGCGCACGGCGCCAGGCAGGAAGTGAACTACCTCAGGCAGGCAGGTGGGGCCACGGCGGCCAACGGGACCCTCCGTCTAGGGGAAAGCCGGAAGTTGGGCCCCTTGCTTCATACTGCCAAGAAATTCTGACTTTGCAAGAGACGCTGAGAATTGGGATTTCAGCACTGGCCGCTAAGTGTAACTTAAAGAGCAAAACGCCACAGCACTCCTGCCACCAAAACAGGCTGACAGTCCCTGGCTGCTGTGCCGGGAAGATGCGTTCGGAGTGGAGTGGATCTGAAGGGGGGCTGACAGAGGACCCGCGTCAGGGGCCTTCTCCCCAGCTGCCGTCCCCTGGTACGCATCTTACAACCTGGCCACATTGTATCCTGGCCTGAGGTGGCATTTTTCTGGCTTAGCGGACTTCGCTGGGTTGGGGGTATCTCTTTCTTTAGGGGTCTCAGGCCCCAACCAACAAGCCAAAGCTCCTGCTCCCATTTCCCTTGCAGCTGGCATGGGCACGTGACCAGGCTCCTCCAATCAGAGACCTCTGTTCCCTTCCTTCTGTCCTTCCCCATCGCTTCTAAAGACAGCATCTGCCTCCCAGTGCTCCAGGACCAGGAGACGTTGTACTATGGAGCTAGCTGCGGAGGTCCCAAGGAATCACAACCCACCTGTCACCAACTGTCACTCAATGGTGACGTCCGAGAGTGAGCGTACAGATATCTGACTCCCTGCCACCTTTGGGGGATAATTTCAAGGTGTGCGCGCTGCGGCTCACCCCGTCCCCATGGCCTCCGTCCCTGTCCGCCACGCCTTTCTCCCTGGGCTTGCCTGAGTGGCTTCAGGGAAGCATTTACAGTCCCATCCTCTGGGCGTCTGCATCTGGAAGAAGCCATGTCACATCCTGCGGCCATTTCACACCACTGACACAGGTAGGGCTGTGAAGGGATGTGGTTATCAGAGCCTCACCTCCACCATGCCCAGCCCACAGGCCTCAAGGGCCACTTGGGTGGCAGGTCACAGTGTCTTGTCACTGCCTCACCAGTGCCGTTTAACCTGGCGGGGCGCTTTCCTCCACCTTCTCCGCCAACCTGTGCCTACTCCTTCCTCGAAGATGCGGTGAAACCTCACTACGCTCTTCTCCTCAATAGCGGTTCTCAAAGTGTGGCCCAGGGCCCACAGCAGCTAGGAGCACCGGGGAACTTGATGGAAATGCAAATTCCTGGGTCCCACTCCACCCCTCTGGGTCAGTGCTCCTGAGTAGGCTATTTTAACAAGTCCTCCAAGTGATTCTGGAGCATGTGCAAGACTGAGGGTCACTTCTCTAGAAAGTTCTTCCTGTCTCCCCCGATCTGATGGAAAACCCCCAACCCTAGCTCCCCATCATCTTCCACATTTTTTCAGTCCACATAAAATCTCTCTCGCCTCACCTGTTCTCCGTTCTATGGTTTTAATTGAAGCCAATCGACATTTCCCACTTGACTTACCAATATGGCTTGGCAACCCCATCTACTCCCCATCAGCTGCTAGAGTTGTTTAAGGGACAAGTATGTGAAGCCTCTCTACTGCTGTGTCAGGGTCCTGGACCCCCCCCCCTTGAAGCTCTTGGAAAATTCTGGAACTTTTAAGAGGCGGGGCCTTGAGAGAGGTCCTCAGTCAGGGAGGATGGAGCCTCCAAGGGGAAGTGGGACCCTGGCCCCTCTTCTCTTTCACTCCAGGCCATGAGATGAGTGATTTTGCTCAGCCGCATGAGCCCATCACGACGTGTTACACAGGCCCCAAAAAAGGAGGCCAACTGGGAACGGACTAAGGCTCCAGAACCCTGAACCAAAACAAACCTTTTCGTTTTATAAGTTATCTGTGGTATTTGCTACAGTAACAGAAAGCTGGCTAACAGGGGTGCTTGCAGGCACGCCTGGGATACAGCTACCCCAAGCTCATTCTTCAGGATCTTAAAGGCCCCTGTGGCACCTCTCCCCAAGCCTGTGAAGGTGGCCCTCAAAGGCAGTCAGATCCTGGAGAGGACCAGAGCCCAGAGCAATTCAGGCTGCAGCAGGAAGAGGGAAGAAGGGAGGGGCCAAAGACAGTTTCCCCTCTAACGGTTCTCAGAGCCGGGCTCAGCCCTCAGGGCCTGCTCAGGCCACCAGGCTTCCAGCCCCTCCACAGCAACCATCCCTGGCTCTAGGATTTGTTGCTGTTCCTAAATTCCTTGAGACGATTCCTCCTCTGTCGGTTAGAAATGCCCACTTTTTTCATTTATCACATAGGACCCTGTTGGGGCTAACATGAGAACACACTTATAACAGACTCTGAAAGCCTTGTCATGCAAGACTATGATAGTGTTGTTAAATAATCGAAATGGAATCATGCGAGCCCACGTTTAGAGAGCACTGAATTGTTCTTGCCAGGTTCTAATGTAAGAGTTTGACAAAGATCATATCAGTTAATCCTCTTAGCATCCCAAGGGTAAGAATTATAATTCTTCCATTGCACATAAGAGGAAACTGAGGCCCAAAGATGAAGGAAAAACTTGCCCAAAGTTATTTGACTTGGAGTGATGGAGCTGGGATCCATGGGCAGTGTAATTCAGGAGTCAGGCTCTTACGCCCTGGGCACTCCTGCCTCACGAGCACGTCCTGTGACTCTGTGTGTCAAAAACACAATTATAACAATTTAGTTGGAGGGTCTTTCTGTTGTTTGTTTGTTAAGAGAAAGGGACAGTGAGAGAGACAGTGAGAATCAGTTTTATTTAGTTTTCAACGTGGCCTTTGTTGCTCTGACACTTCATTGTGCACGTGGTGCTGGGGTTTGAACCCGCATCCTCATGCATGCCAGGCAAGTGCTGTAACTGCCGAGCCACTGCTCCAGCCCCTAATTGGAGGGTCTTAATTAGCTTCATTTTTTAATTTTAGAATGGGTGGGCAACACTTCATTCCATAAAATAGAATAAGCACTCCCCCAAATCTCAGTTCTAGCCTGTTTGCTAGGGTAGTCATGTGACCAGTTCTCTCTCATCAGAAATCTAGGATCTAAACCTCAGGTAGGTGGAGTGAGCATGTGACCAGGCCACTCCAATCAGAGTCTCACTCCAGGCCTCTTAGAAGACATGGATGAGCGAGGTGAGCAGTCCCGAGGGCAGGTGAGGTGGGGCATCAGAACAGGACACCCCTGAATAATCCCTTTACCAGTGACAGGCGCCAGGTTGGATTCTGTGAAATTCCTGGTCAGCACAGGGGACTTTGGAAAGCAAACAAGCATTTGGTACAGAATTGTGGGCGATGGCAAGGTGGGAAGCATGCGGTATGATCAGTGTAGTAGCCCAGACTCCTGGGTGTTCAGCCAGAGGCGGTGCAGGAGGGTCCAAGATCAAAATCTTTCCAACCAGCATACCAGAGGATAGGTGGCCCAAAAAGGTGTGGGGTGACCCCCCACACTCGCAGCTAGTGCCTTCCGGGCAGACCACGTGACATGGCTGCACGCCTAACTCCCAAGGCCCCGTGAGGCCCACGCACAGCCCAGTGGGCCGGCTGACCTTGAACCTGTCTTGCTGACTGCTTTCTGCTTCAAGTGGCTGGCTAACAAAGAGACAGGCTGCAGCTTTCAGAACCAGCCGGGCCCCATGTTTGGTGGGTGGCTGGTTTCGCTTTCAGAGTGAGTTAGAGACGCCCCGCTGTGAATCCTTCACCCCACACAGTCACAAACCCATTCTGGCTTGTCTGAATCAGGTCAGGCTGTTTACCAAATCCTTCCCCGAGGGGCCTGCACTCCCCACTCCCACTCCACGCCTCTACCCCAGATTGCAGAGTTCTCAGCACATGTCAAGGGGCTGGGGAGCCGGAGGGTCTGTGGGCAGAGCCAGCCTCACTGCTGACCTACCCGACCCCTGCCCAACCTGTTTCTGTCACCTTCTCACTATCTGCCCAGCAGTCAAACCACCAACACCCACCACCCAACACTCAGCCAGCGATGACACTCCTTCCAAATGCTCTTCCGTTCCCCTTCAGCTCAGCCCCACACTGCATCCAGCCAGAGGCTCCCAAGGCCATGAGCACTGGACCAGGAGACCGAGTCCAGCTCACTGGGCCCATTTCCCTCCCTGCAGTAATCACTGCCCTGGGGCTGCAGCCTGCAAGGACAGGTTGTGGCTAACTTGAGCCAAGCAGAACTAACCAGAAGGATCTGGAGTGGTTCACAGGCACTGGAAGAAGCTGAAGAGCCAGAGCTTGGGAGCAGGGGTGGAGGGCACCAGACCACCTTCAAAGACCCCTTTGAGGCACCCACCTCCATCGTGTCCTGGCCTTGTATCAACAGAACTCGGAGGCAGGTTGACTAAGAAGAGATGAAACGACCAACCCAGGCCTGGATGGCAGCTCACCCTCAATGTCACCCAGGCCTGGATGACAGCTCACTCTAGATGTCACCCAGGTCTGTATGGCAGCTCACCTTCAATGTCACCCAGGCCTGGAT